>JAENRP010000203.1:26942-46388 GCA_024741835.1 Diplocarpon mali
CGATTATTGGTAAACTAAACGCATCTTATTCTATCTCGCTAGTAAGCACCTTAAGATATTCCCAAGTGTCTTTGGAATAGATCCTCTCACCCACTTACGCTATTACAAATGCGATTGGGTATTCGCTAGATCAATGTGGACTGTCGTTCTCTTCGACAGACAGAAACTGCCAATCATATACTGGCCATACCTCTCAGGGACATCAAGGAAGAGCGCGCTCAGACTTTGAAGGTGTTCTAAGGCATTTGCTTGATCCGTCTTACGCATTACTGTATAAAAGTTAGCGTAATCATTTACAGCGATCCAAGACCTATATGAAATTGCCTTGCACTGGATCCATACAGATAGAGCCAGATTCTCCCAAGAATCAGCACAAGAAGAGTGGAAATAGGAAATTTAGTACCCACGAGTGCTTCACCCAAGCTGGGATGCCGAGGCGCTTGAATCTCAGGTCGTGCTCAACTCCCGGGATCAACTTTGCCCATCTTACTGGTAGATTTTCGAGATGAAAGACATCAATGAAGTTACGTAGCAGGTGTGGCTACCGCCTTTGCCTTCCGGTGCGTAGAGAGAGGAAAGAAATGTTCAGTACTGACCGAACAAGGTCTCGCGCTATTGAAGAGAAGAGCAGGAGGAAGGCTTTCTGGCGCTCGCAGCTCCAGCTGGTGTCACTGCTGCCACGGATGTGTTTATTGTGGCTATGCAGCGACCAAGAAGACCCATTTTCTAGATCTTAGGATACAACTCTGCTGCTAGCTTTCCGACGAGTTTGAAGGAGGCATCTGGGCGTCTGCGCACGATAGAGCCGTACTGAGGAGAACTAGCAGCTGAGCACCGAGCGTTTCGAGGGGTTACGCCCTAAGGTTTCTGCAGGACAGCGCCTGCGAGGGGCATCAATGCGAACAGATATGCAAGTTATCTGCGGTGACTTTGAGGCCGAATGCATAAGGTTGGATCGTCGTATCTCCTACTCCGCTATTGACTCCCATTCCAAACTTTATCAATCAGGAACCCCGTCAGCGAATATCGACTACTTTTGCTTGTATTTTAAAATTTCAGTCTAAGATACCGCGGATGATCCCCAGGATACCCCTATTGTTGTCAGTTTTCTTGGAGGAGACTTCGAAGTAAGAATATGCGTAGATATCTTCACCAGAAGTTGAATGCGCCGAGGCCGGGCCTGTGTCTACCTTGTTATTGATACCAAGCAGAACAGGTGAGGCTAGAAAACTCAAGGTTTGTTGCGCTCAAGCTTCAACTCCAAGATAAGTCTGGCCTCTTTCCCAGCCAGGTCAGGTCTGAGGGCTATTAAGGCTTGATCTGGGGAAGTAATTGTTAATAGTATCGGGAGGGGAAGATGGGAAGCCTTGGGAGAGTTTGTTGCCTAAAGGAATCAGGATCAGCTAGGTCGCTCATCTCATCACAAGCGTTATAAAAAAGCGCATGCCTTCGTCAGCAGAAAGGATAACTCACCCCTATTTGGGGGGGGATTAATTGCATTAACCTAGTTCGTCTATCAACATCGGCTATTCTGTCTCGCGAAAGTGACTTCCTATTACGAAGAGACGATAGCCATACCTGACTAAAAACAACTGGTTAATCTCTAAGAAGCGCCCGCTGCAGGGTATCATTAGTACAGGCTCACCGAGAAACTCACTTAAACTCCAGAGTACGGCCCTTGATGTTGACATAGTCTATTACCGCTAAGCGAGATTTCCTGCCTACTTTTCGCTAGGCCTTAGTGAAAACCAGGGCAGAACCCCATTGAATAGGAAAGAAGTCAACCATCTACTCTGCAATTGTGTACACAGTGCATGTTAAAGAAAAATAAGGCGCTCCCTCGAGACGGCGTTTAAGCTCGAGACCGGGAGAGCCTCTATTGCGACTGAGGTGCGAAAGGAGACACTTGTTGACGAAATCAGGCAGGACCAAGGACTAAAAAGCGAATGACAGGGAGTTTGTCAGGCTAGTTTCTGCTCGTATACAACACATGACCACAGCATTTCTCGCTTGTGCTAGATGGTTTAGAACCAACACAGCTCGTTGAAAGGGAAATAAATAAAGTAGATTAATAGAAAGACGACTCGGCAAAGCAAGCCGAAGAGTACCTCACTTTTCTCAGAGGGTGCTCATGTGGCCGGACAGTTCTTACATAAACTTTGCCCAACCAGAAACTTACCTGCTCCTAATAATCAAGGTGCCACATTTTTAGCCCATCAAAAATAGCGAGTAAAGCGAGTGCTCTGCCTAAACCTTAACTCCTTGCAGTGTCTTACACAGCAAGGGCTTCTTGGCGCCAAAACAAGAATGCATTACCCACTTCTCAAAAACAAGAGCTGGGAAAGTTTATTTGTACTTAATTCCGTACTGCAGGTTCTCTTCAGGGACTTCGCAGGTACCATCGGTTGAAACCCACTGATCTACAGCCTACTCAAAGGGGGAATCCACCGCTCGGAAAGCAGCGTCAATGCTACCTAATGAAGTCTCGCTTTTATATGGAGATAATGGTATTCTCTCAATGATTTGTTTATGCTTTTGAGACCTCATGGACGAAAGTAGAGCGCTACTCAGGTTTAATCCCGAATACGGTGGATCAAGACCGGGGTAAAAAGGATGATTTCTAATCACTAAGAGCAAGCGAGGCATATCAAACGCCTTCAAACTATAATTGAATATGAAAGGGGATCGACTTATACTGTTTTTTCTTAGTTTCGAGTACAGTAGATTACGCGTCGGACTATACTGTAGCCACTCGGCTTCTAGCGTTTTACTCTATACTACTGTCTTGGAGAATACTTGTTCGTAGATGTGATTTTGTGAGATTTCGGATCCACCGTACTCGAAAAAAAACTCGAGTAATATAGCTTTCATGTTAAGAACATTCTATACTATAGCCAATGAGCCTGAGGGATTCCAGCCTCCAAACACATTGATTCAAAGCCTAAAACACAAGACTACACTCCGAGTGGCTACGTCCCCTGCAAGCGGGGTAGGTTTGAACACTTGGTATCTGCGAGATGAAAAAGATCAGGTGTACGAGGTAAGAGAATGATTAGGACGAGGTGCGTACTCGTCGCGCAGTAATCCCTGATACGCAACTGCTCTAGGCGGATATTCTCCGGGGCAGACGTGGTCATGTCGGTGCGAGGGTCGGTTTGTCCTTGGAGAGGATCCAGGTGGGTTTGCGAGTCGAATGTACTTTCATCAAGTCCTCTGGAAAGAAGACCTGAGAGATTGCTAATGCTATTAAGGATTTGTAAGCTTTAAATTGCGGCCTCAATTCTTTCCCCTCAGCACTCGGACGGACCTCGCCTCTCTCTCGCAACGCAAATCATAGGGGCTCAAGCCCATCACTTACTTACACCCTATGCCCATAGGACAGGGATTACCCAAACTGATTCAGCAAAATAACAAAGGCGACTCCAGCTATTACAAGTAAAGCTTTCACAACTTGTCGAGCATTCTCGGTGTTAGTCTTTTCTTACCCCTCCCCCTCTCCCCACCAACCACCTGGCAAAACAATGTGAAAGGAGCCAGAATTTCAGGTCAAGAAAGCATTGGTATGAAGCAGCTTGGAGGCGCGGTTTCATAGCTAGTCGAGCAAGCAGAACACATTACCACAATCTACTCGGTATCACATATTGCCATTTCCCCCTGCTGTTTGCCTAGAGAAAAGGGAACAATCCAGTCCCTTGGCTATCGAGCTCTAGGGGTTTGTATTTCAAAATGTCTTACACCGAGTATTCCCCGTGGGGGAGTACTACTCATTAGGTTTCTCCATCTAATGTATTCAAGAGAAGGGGGTCCTTACCACGCGTGTTTTCCCCATCTGTCCCGTCACTGGCGCACGCTCGAAAGTAAGTCATGAGCAAGAACATACCCAACTATGCCTGGGTTCTTGATCTTCTTCAGTCTACCCTCCAGCGTACAGTCTTCCGCAGGGACAAAGGGCGCCTTATTAGTGGTGAGTAGGGAATTGGTGATGAGCGAACTGTTCAGCACTGCAGTTCTGCAAGTCGACACCCCCGGATCGACATGGGCTGGCTCGAGAGGTTGCGACGCGCGAACCGGCCTCAGCAGATCTCCGTCAGAAGATCCACCGCCAAAGTATCGGCCTCGCCGGGAATGTTGAAATGCCTGTATCGCCCCGGAAAAGCCGGCTCTGCTGAATCAATTATGCTCTGTGGCCGGCGAAACGAACGCCCCATTTAAAGAAGGGGTCTTGACAGTGCGGTGGGCTTGCGAGGCCAAATGTCCTTTCATGTGGTGTTTCCCCATAGTATCATGGCACAGCGTTTATCTAGAGCGCCAGCTCAACAAGGGGGGTCTGGGAATTCAAACGTGAACAAACACCTCGCAAGTCTTGCAAGACGTATACTACGTCCTCGATGTATTCTGAGCTAGCAGCTGCGATCTTTTCGGAATTTTCTCGTATGGTGGATAAATATCCAGCAAAAAGGGCTGGTACTGAGATACAGGGTGTAAAAGATAACCACTATGCTACTACTATACAATGTATTATCCTTGTTAATAAAGTACTGATCAGTGGGCTTGGCCCTATACGTAGTATAAAATAGTGTCTGAAAAAGGAGCATATCTGATCGTGCAAATGCACTTGAAACTACCCTTAACAGTACGCTAATATAATGTTTGTTTGGCTTGGGATGAGTATGGAAACAAAACAATACACATGTAAATAACAGCCTATAGTTAGATAGCTGTTCATGCTGACTACTTCCCATGCTAAAGGCGCATTACCTGTAATTTGTAAGGGCATGCCTAGCACAAAAACGAACCTGACAGCTCGCCGGCGCCACGCCCTTAAACGAATCTTGATTGCATAAAAACAAAACCGAATTTACACCCGTATGGATAGCCCCCTAGGTCCTTAGGGTGTCTAGCTAATAAATCTGATCTCATATGTTCAGGTCCTTGCTACTCTTTAGAGATTCTTATCGCTAGTGTAGCTCTTCTAATAGGCTATCTTCTAATCTGTATCTCAGGGTTAGCAAGGGCCTTCAATTTATCTGAAGAATGCGTTATACTTTCGGTGCAGTCTCTGCACGGCTTCACATCTTTCTCAGGAGGGGGCCTGTATCCCAGTCAATGAATTCCCCGACGGTCAATTGTAGGAAATTCCTCGACTCTTCCGAAGCAATGTTTTGCATAGCTCGCACTTTCAAACCACCTATCGCCTTGTATTGCGTGAAAAATTGGATGAATCTCAAGAGACCTTACCACTCCTGTTACCGGGCTATGCCTGGTCACAGAAATCATCACCTTGGCTCTATATTCCTCTACATAATCGAAATTCGAACTAATATGATTGTGTCAGATTACGCAAGTGACATACCGCTAACGCTTGGGCGAATGTCATATAGGTCTGGAAAATGCCAGAGGAAATCCCAAGAGATGTGAAGACGCCCGGCCTGTCGAGTCACTGCACATTATCCACCGGCAGGCGCATTGAGGTAGTTGCGGCGTAGAGCAGATAGCATTGTGGAAAAGTCCTAGTCCTTTGTCGCAGGCCATACCAACCTCACATTCGCGCACTGCGTACCGGTCGGTGGAAGTTGTGCATCTGCAATGTGAGGATATACGTCCACGAGGTGTTCGCTGGGCCTGCGACAAAGTGACCAGAAGCAACCGGTCTTCTTCCTCGGGACGGAAGTCAGGGACGAAAGCCATGCACGACTCCGTGCTCTACCCTGATTCCGACTGACGTCCTGCTCGAGTACCATCGCTGGCCCTGGATTGGAGCCTTGTGGGGGTGGATAGTGAATTGCAGGTTCATCCAGCCCTTTCATCAAACGTTAAAAAGCGCATGGCAGACCCAAGGACCCCGTCGGCGCTCCAGCACCCTTGCGATGGGGAGGCGGCCCTTGCAGAGCTTCAAAGATGGACTGACGGGAAACTGGTTGGGCTCAGAGGATCTTGGCCAGACCCCCTTGGAGGACCGCAGTATACAGTGGAGGCTGCAGCTTTGGATCAGTCTTCATGCGATTTGACGATTCCCATGTCGGCCCAAGGCCCGCCAACACCAGGTCCGCGTGCGAGGGCACCGCGGGTGCTTGAGTGTAAAGTGCATTTGCAGGGGGAAATAGGCTTTTTTCCCCTGTAGTGTTGATCTGCGACTCAGGAAGGTTGCCGGCGAGAAGGGGGATCGTGATGCGAGCGGGAGATACGATACTCCATCTTTCGGCATCAGAGAGGGAGGCTTTCTCATCCAGGGCCGAGGGGAGAGAAGTATAAAAAGTCGGTCATCCCTCATGGAGCTAACGGCCCCCGTGACCTCCGCCCACCCTCTATTTTTACATTCTCTCCTTGTCTTGTCGTTCACTCCCTACATACGCTCCTTACTTTCTCTTCATACATTCACTTGTTCGTTTCTGTCGTGTCGTGCCAGTCATGCCGTCGCATTACCTTGGGACAGTGGCGAGCACGCTGCTGCTCCTCCTGCCAGGAGCAATTGCTCAAGGAAACAACACCAGTCGAGCCAGCGGCACTGGAGCTCCTAGAAGAAACAACACCTACCCAGCCACCGGGGCCCCAAGCTTTGCTCTTCCGTCGGGGTATTCGTCCAAGGTCTACAATGTGGCCGCCGCCACCACGACAATCACCTATGATTACTCGGACGAGCAGTTGGCCATGCTGTGGAATCAAGTGGGCAAGGTCAAGGTCGGGCCCATCACCACCACCGTGACTCCAACGCCGGAACCAACAGCATACCCTCGTCCTGGAGCGCTGCATCCCATGGTATGTACCCAGAGGCCCCGAGCATCCATGGTGACGTGACTCCTGACGTCCCCAGGTGCCATCGTATGAGCCGTCGGTCGCGGACGCCAAACTCCCCGAGGGCTTTGTCTGGGGATTTGCCGCGAGTGCGTACCAGATCGAGGGAGCGGCCAAGGACGAGGGCAAAGGGCCATCAATCTGGGATATGATTGCCCACCGAGACTACGGAGCAGTGCGGGACAACTCCACGGCCGACGTCGTGGGATCCCACTACTGGCTCTACAAGCAGGACTTTGCGCGTCTCGCGAACATGGGGATCCCATACTTCTCCCCGTCCTTCTCGTGGTAAGTGTGCAGCCGCGCCTTGGGTCGTGAGGCAGAGGAGTCACGGTGCTGAGTCTTGTCACGCATTTCCAGGCCACGATTCTTCCCATTTGGCAACGGGCCAGTGAACGAGGAGGCCGTGAAACACTACGATGATGTGATTGCGTCCATGCTCGAGAATGGCATCACCCCCGTGGTGACTCTCTTTCATTGGGGTGAGCATTCTTCCCAACCTCGAGCAGCGCCGTCCTCGTGACTAACCGAGCCAGATACGCCGCTGGCCCTCTTCAACTCGTATGGTGCTTGGACCGACGCTCAGATCGTCGAGGATTACTTCAACTACGCCAAGTTCGTGATCACTCGGTACGACGAGTACGTCCCGGTCTGGTTTACGTTCAACGAGCGTCAGTACACTCCTCGCCGGGCAACCCATTCCTGTGCTGACAGATGTTTCCACAGCGCAATACTGCAACTGGCAGTACTCGTACTACCCAGCCGGGAACGAGGAAGGCAACTATCCGGCCTACCACAATAGTACGTTCGATTCTGCACTCGGCCTCTGCAGGTTCTCCAGGCCTCGGCCGCCGAGTCTTGTCCCCAGAGCCGACGAGTAACCATAGAGCCCGCATCCTGACCCCGAAAGCAATGAAGAGCCTCTAGCTAACTCTCCTGAAGTCACTGGCGGCCTCAAGGCCCGCATCGCCTGTAGCCACCACACGATCCTGGCTCATGCCAAGGTCGCCAAATGGTACCACGAAGAGTTCAAGGGCAAAGGACGCATGACTTTCAAGAACTCGGGCAACTACTTCCAAGCTAACGACACGTCCTCGCCCGCGGACCTCGATTCCGTGGATCGGAACTACGAGTTTGCCCTCGGCTGGTTCGGAGGCTGCTGGCGCGACGACGGCGACTACTCGCCCATGTTGAAGGAGACGCTGGGCGACATGCTGCCGAAGTTCACGCCCGAGGAGTTGGCCATGATCAAGGGCTCCTGCGACTTCTTCGCCATCGACCCCTACACGAGCTACACGGCCTTCGGCATGCCGGGCGGCTCCGCAGCCTGCGCGGCCAACAGCAGCCACCCGGCCTTCCCCGAGTGCGCGTCCAGCGTGAGCTCGGGCGTCGACGGCTTTCCCATCGGGCCCTCGGGCGACAACGACGTGAGCTGGCTGTACAGCGCGCCGGTCGGCGTGCGCCGCTTCCTGGGCGTCATCACGAAGAAGCTGTTCCCGGCCATCCCGGACATCATGGTCACCGAGTTTGGCTTTGCCGAGCCGTTCGAGGGCAACCAGAAGACGCTGAACACGATCCTGTGGGATCTACGGAGGGCGGACTACTACCAGGGGTACTTGGACAACATCCTCGCTGCCGTTGTGGAAGATGGTACGTTATTTTCTTCTTCTCTCATAACAAAAATTAGACCCCCTCCCCCTCCCCGTCGGTTGCTGCACCAAAATCCGGTACAGAGTGCTAAAGAGAAGCGCACCCAGGGGTCAACTGCACGGGTGCCTTTGGATGGTCGTTCTACGACAACTACGAGTGGTTCGAGGGGAACCACGTCAAATTCGGCGTGCAGTACCTCAACGAGACGTCCCTGGAGCGGCACCCGAAGGCCAGCTTGTTCCAGTTCCTGGACTGGTTCAAGCAGAAGGGAGGGCATTTCATCGGGGTCGGAGGTCTGCCCGCAGGAAACGCGAGCAGCACGGTGCTGAGGCGGTGGTAGGCAGACGCCCAGCTTGCGTGGACGTATCTTGCCATGCTGGCATGTCGATCTTGACGCTATTCTGATGACTTAATCTTCACCTTTTCAAATCCAATACCCACCCCACCAGACCCGACTTGCGCGTCTGCTCCCCCGATCTCCTCTGCCGAAGCATGAATAAACCCCCTCCCCGCTCAGCACCCGTGACCCCCCTTTTCACTTGCCAGACGCGCATTTGGACGTCTGTCCTCGCCCCCTTCCCTCGCACCCCATCTGCGACGCAGCTCCACCATCACCCTCTCAGCACGGCGCCGGCGTGCATTCTGTGGCATCGGCCACTGCGGGAATGCCGACGCTCGTCCGTCGGGCTGGGCTCCGCGATGTCTGGGGATACGAGCCTTGCGAACGCGTAGAACACTCCGAGTCAGTGTGGGCGAGGCTTGGTGCTTCCCCGAAGCCACGACATTCCGGCGCACAGGTTGCACGGTTGTTTGGGGCGGTACGGGAACAGAGGAGCGTTGACGCCCTCGATGCCTAGGTAGAAAAACTACGAGAAGTACGTGTAGGATACCGAGGCGCTGGAGGGGGGGTACCGTGCCGCTCAGGGGATAAGCTGCGCGCCGTGCGACAACTCAAGGCACATTTTGACTATAGAAGAATTCTCAATGACTACAAAGTATACCGCAGATCCTCGTCACTCAAGGCCTCACCGATGCCCACCAACCATGAGACGCCTATACGCCATACTTGTAATCAGCTCTTTTACGGCAACTCCCTCGATCTCAAGACCGCCCCATTCAATCGGTGATTTCCCAACGCAGCGACCCGACCCCCGATAATCGGACCCAGGTAATCCTCAATCAGCTGGCCTTCCGCCGAAGTGCCGTTCGTACCGTTTGTTGTTACTTCTGGAGATGTGGCGACCAGACTCAGGACTCCTTTCATGATGGCCGCAATAAGCATCGTCACCCTATCATCACTCGGTCCGAGCTCGTTCTGGGCTTTGATGAGAACGTATTCGTAGGACTTCAGGTTGGGGAGGATCAGAGTTGAAATCGCCGTCGGCCCACCGATCACCGTGATGCCAGAGATGGCTCCATAGTGGACGTCTAATGTCTTCATGGGATCAAGGAAGTTTTTCAAGAAGGTTCGCGCGAGGCGGGCCTGCAGTTCTGCGCTGGCGGTAGAGAATTTCTTCGTAATGTGACCGATCAGCGATACAGCTAGGTCGCGAAGCTGGTATTGGTCCTTCATCGCCGCTCCCTCTCCACCAATGTTGCGTCCGATGATACATGTGAGGATTGGGGGGATGACAGCTGCCACGTACGGGTCGACGAAAAGTGATTTGTTCTCGATCATAGCTTGGGTGAGCTCCATCATTTGCTGGAGGACGAATAGGTTCCCGATCGAGTGCGTGACTTTCTCCGCGACGAATTGGACAAAGTATGGTACCAACTGATGTAGGCCTGGATCTGAGCGAACACTCTCGAGTGCAGACTTCCGCAAGATGACCACGTCCTGGTCAAGGCTCTCATCTAGGATCGCTGCTTTGATCTTGTCGAAGAACAGAATGAGTTCACGTGAGACGACATGCTTGACCAGCGGCTTGAAAGCAGTGTTTTCATTTCCTGCCAAAGCTCCCAAACTTGGATTCGCACCGGGTCCTTTGGGTACCAACTCGTTGGCTCGAGCCTCTGCTGTGGTAGGGTTTTGCGGAATTGACGGCTGGACACCCTCGACCGCGAGCCAATGTGCTGCACCCGGTTAGACCTGGTTCAGCGTCATCAAAGAAAACATACCCGTGAATGCGACATCTCGAGGCACCTTGGGCAGCGGGGCATTGATGAGCTTCTCAAAGTCCACCTCCTCGTCCTCGATATAGAAAAGCGGCTGTCCAGGCCCCAGAGAAGCTTCTCCAAATCTCAGAGGCCTTGTAGACTCGTAGCCGTAAAGTGGTTCGACATCCAGTACTTTCAGAGCTTGCGAAATATCTTGTGTGCCCAGCACCGTCCTCTTACCCTGGTGCATGAATCGCATTGCCTCTACGATGACCTGCCCAACTCTGTACTCCACATCCTGCGACAGCGATCTGACTGCGTCTTCGTTCAGCGCTGATATGCCCACCGACTCAGCGACATCTCTAATGTTGTCGGGATTCCAGACGAGCTTTGGTTCCGTCATTTCCCTTGGGTAAGCAATGGAATTGGCGGTAGGAGATTGCGCACAGTATGTCGAGGTTTCAATCTTATGCAACTGTCGGCATGCCAGAAGTGACGGCTCCCCACCGATGGTATCATAGAGTGAGGCGCATTCGAGGTGAATTCGTGGCTATCGACTCTGCAACCGATTGTGCCCTGGTTGCAGGATCTCCTGGATCAAATTTGGCGCAGTCCCCTTTTCTGAAAAATGATTTCTGTCGAGCTCCTTGATTCACCGAGGCTCTGATAATGTAGGAATGTACTAGACGTCGTCCCTGATGACGCGGGTGGGAATATTATGCACGGATTGACAAGGCTGACGACCAAAAGACGCGCTAGTGAGATCGCGTCTTGTTGACGAGAGATTTACGGGTGTGGTTATAATAATCCACTCCTCACTATTCTGCAATTGAGAGTCCATTCGACAGATGCACTTTGACCCTGGCACGATAAACAGAGATATTCAGAATGTCAGCTCTCTCAAGTGACCCGTATCCATGGCGAGAGCCAGCGACTCCCATAACAAGAGGGGCATTTATTGTCATCGAGGGGCTGGACCGAGCTGGAAAGACAACACAGGTCAAGAAACTATGTGACAGACTTTATGCCTCTGGCTACAATATTAAGACTCTTCGTTTTCCAGGTACTAACCAAAACATGCATCTTTTCTCTCCCTCCCTCTTTTTTGTCCTTTTCTTCGGACTTGCTTAAACTCTTCTTGGCCTTCGCTAAGCACCATTCAGACAGGGCATCACCTATCGGAAAAATGATAGACAGCTACCTCCAAAGCACCATGGAAATGGACGACCACGTGATTCACCTCCTATTCTCTGCAAATCGGTGGGAGAAAGCGTGAGCGTCCATACCTGCTCATTACCTCATCAAATACCTGCTGAAGCTGCTCAGTAAATGGATCGAAACGTCGCTTGCCTCAGGCTATACCATAGTCTGCGATCGATACTACTACTCGGGCATGGTCTACAGCGCTGCAAAGCACAACCCTGCTCTTTCTCTGACCTGGGCCCAGACTCCTGATGTTGGGCTACCGAGGCCTGATATCGTGGTCTTTCTAGATCTGCAGGCTGAGGAGGCTGAAAAGAGAGGTGGGTTTGGGGAAGAGAAGTATGAGAACAAGGAGATGCAGCAGAGGGTCAGGGAGCTTTTCCTGAGTCTGCTGGAAGCGGACGGGGACGAGAAGGATATGAAGATTATAGATGCGGGAGCTACTGCCGAGATCGTCGGAGAGCGAATCTGGGGGCAGCTGGAGACCATTGTTAACTCCGCAAGGGATGGAACGTTTGGTAAAGAAATTGGGCGGGTAAAAGCTTGGAGAAGGCCATCTTGAAAACTTACATGATCATATCTATTTCCTGATAATCGACCTGTGGAACGAAGGCTGTGAAGATACCTCTTGGGATATCGATTATGTGGTGTTGAGACCAGATGAACGCCGTACCCAGAGCCGGCATTATTGAAGACCTTGATCGCTCATGCCTATATACCCAACGCCCGAATGAAAAACCGCCCGGCCAAGGTCACCGTCTATTCAGACCCACCAAACTGAAGAATTCGTTTCTGGTCTTCTCCCTCTTCTCTATGCAGCCCAACACGCAGCTTGTGATAGTCGTCGCACTCGTCTTCTCCACACCCCGCATAACCATACACAGATGGCTTGATTCCATTACCACCGCGACGCCTTGTGGCTTGAGGATTTCCATAACAGCATGGGCAACGTCCTTTGTGAGGCGCTCTTGTATTTGTAGTCGGCGGGAGAACATATCTGCTATCCGGGGTAGCTTTGATATACCAATAACGTCTCGGTCGGGGATATATCCAATATGCATCTGTAGGGAAGTTAGTAAGATCCTACTCACATACACATTTGCTTCCCTACCTTGCCTGTAAAAGGTACCATATGATGTTCGCAAAGACTGAAAACCTCAATATCCTTCACGATAACCAGCTCATTGTGCCCCTCGTGGAAGATAGCGTCATTTACAATATCCTTGACGTTCTCTTGATATCCTTTCGTGAAGAACAACATAGCTTTGGCGTATCGTTCCGGTGTGCCGAGTAACCCCTCGCGATCGGGGTCTTCGCCTAGGCACTCGAGGATTGTTCGGACTGCGCCAGCCACTTTCTGGAGTCGTGCCTCGGCCTGGTCAGGGGTTTCTTCTTTGCGTGCGCGAGTACCAAGACCTGTTTCTGTCAGAAAAACTCTCCAGGAAGGGTGAGTGTGCTCACTTGGTCTGCTCAAGCCGTCAAAATCAATCACAGGACTCGGAGATCTCGTCCCAGCAATCTCTTTTTGCGGTCTCGCAGGCGATGCCTCGTCTCTTGGATCCCGCGCCGGTTTGCTCACACTAAGCCTCCTCTTCGAATGAGACCCGTTGGTTTTGCTTCCCTTCTCGCTCTTCTGCTTCCTCTTCCTCTTCTTGCTCTGCCCCTCAGTCACGATATTCGCCTTCACTGATCCATTGGGCATTTCGTTGTCGGAGGAAATGGTGCTGGCCATTTCCTCTGCTTCCTCTGAGGCTGGGTCTTTGATTATGGAGGGTACATTTGCGAATTGGACCATAGCGTCGAGGTGCTCTTGGCCAATGGCGGGGGGATGAGAATAAAAACAATTCCCATACTTGAATTTGAGGCTGCGCTAACCCCACTCCGACACTTTGGTATAGCACAGCTGCAGTTCTAAGTAGCTAGCTGTGAGCTATTAGCTGCAGTCTTTTAATAAGTGTCTGGATAGGTAGTCAATCTACACAGAAATTTAGGAATGTATATGTGGGCAATTCTCTTCTTCGCCAATCAATTAATGAAACTGGACGGCCCTCTACGTATGCTTCCCCCTCACTAAGCGTATGTTAGCCTGTACTAGCAATTCTAGCCATGAGTATAATCATGAGTCAAACCCCAATTATACAATGATAAATATTACAAGAGAATTACTGAAGCTACTAATGTATCTAATGACCAAGTAGAAACTGGGATATAAATGCGCCGGTACGATTGCATGCAGCATGTCTTTGGCAAGCCCGTTCAATACCGGGAATTCAAGTGCCAGTTTTTGCTTGCTGCACCATACTATACGTATTGATAACTTCAAAATCTTACTGATTAGTCATACTGTCAAAGACGCCATTCCTCATATTAGAAATGACAAGATGTGAGCATAATAAAGTACCTTCTCTTACATAGCGGAACAATCCCAGAAAAGCAGGCTGGCTCTACAACATTTTTTTGTTGATAAATCCACCCTCGCTACAGTAAATTGACCCCGGGAGCTCAGCAAGGTCGTTTCCTCAGCCTCGTCCTTTCATCTACGACTTCGCAGTCTCCATTTCACCTTGATCATCGCAAATCACGCCAACCGTATCTCGAAGAGAACGGATCGCTCCGCAAGCATCAAATCACGCTCGATTTCCAATTTGCGGTCTCTTCCGATCGAGGACGACCATAATCCTTGCGCCTCTAATCATTTATCATGGCCTCTCCAACCTATAGCCACAACTACCCCTCCGCCGTCTCTCCTACATACCCCTCCAACGCGTCCCTACCGGCTCCGCAAAAGCGCAGACAATCTGACATGCTCAATTCAGCACCATCCATAAAGCGTCGCAAGGGTTCCATGTTCTCTGTGACCTCTGGAACCTCCTCAGCGCATCCCCTCCGCCAAACCTCCTTTCCTCCCGAAAACAACGGCCGGACTCCCGCCTTCTCGCGCTCACCAAGTGTGGACACTATGTCCTTAATTTCTGGCTCTGGCGCCAAGAAGAAGAAGCTGCGCAAATCGAAAGGAAAAGATATAGAAAGCTCTTCTGCGACTGGTAGCCGGGCAAAGTCAGTCGTATCGAACCAAGGCAGGGGAAAGAGGCGTAATAGTAGGGACCAGACTGCGGAGGAAGAGGAGGAGGAAGAGGGCGGGGAGGAGATGTCGTTGAATGTGGCTGCGGCGTCGAACGAGGAGAAGGCTAGGGAGGACAGGAGAAGACATATTTTGACGAATGCATTCTCTGGTCAGCAGTTCTCGAGATACGAGGCTTGGAGAAGTAGTAAGCTGTCTGATGCTACGGTCAGGAGGGTAAGTAGGCTCACATGGGTGACTTGCGTACAGCTGACCGTCTAGATTGTCAACCAAACACTCTCCCAATCCGTCCCGCCGAATGTTATTCTGGCTGTCAAGGCTGCAGCTAAGATATTTGCGGGAGAGATCATTGAGGGTGCCAGGAAAGTGCAGTCGCAGTGGATCAAGTCGACTGGAGACTACCAGATCATGGTCCCTCCTGAAGATCACAAAATTAAGCTTCCACTTCCACTTCCAGAGAACGAGAAGAGACGAGGACCGCTTTTGCCCGACCATTTAAGAGAAGCCTTCAGAAGACACGTGTTGGAGGCCGATGGGGGATTAGTTGGTCAGCTAGGTCTCTGGCAGTTGCAGCAGCATAGTGGGGTCGAGAGATTTGGGGTCAAGATTGGTGGCAAGCGGCTTCTGAAGTAATGAAATACCAGAACCAGAACATGGTCTGGAAAGTTTGGATTTATGATCGCATTTGTCCCACAGCGGTGCGGCATCAGATTCTTTGGACACGAATGCACATGATTGCCGAGGGTTCTTCCCAAGAGAACAGAGGAATTCTAATCTCATTGCATCCCGATCTTCCCAGCTCCAAAATCCTCACTGTCGCAGGAAAGGCGAACTCTGAGCATGTTGGCACACGAGCAAGCCTGCTCCATTACGAATTGAGTTCGCTTAGCTGTCAGCAAGGACTAACAAGCCCTGCCACTGAGCGATGTTGCTTGGAGCTCTTGGATATTTCAAAGTAAACAATCACAACAAGCTATCAGGTCAACACTCCGAGATCACTAAACTCAAGTGCCTGGACTCATTTTTGCTTGGAACGGGTTTCCTGTGGCGGAGCAGCAATCGTTTTGGGTGGTTAGCAGCACAGACACCATCTTCAGAGACCTTGAGATGGTTGAAACACTCGTGCATCGCCACACGTCGGCTGGGAGATGCAGACTTCTAATTCGCGGCCTCTGCCAAAGCTGCCTTGGATGAAGCGTTGCGAGTGTGGACTACGAGCTTGTCAATTTAGTATTCATCTGTGCCTGGAGTTGAGTTATTTTTCCAAGACCCCGCGAAATACGGGACTCTCGAATAACACTATGCGTTATCATCTTTCACCGATTCCTGTATCCTGCTGGCTGTTCGACTCAAACCTGAAATACTTCCAGAGTCTGCCTGTAAAGATCTATACCAGCGCA
This sequence comes from Diplocarpon mali, assembly GCA_024741835.1. Lineage (NCBI taxonomy): Eukaryota > Fungi > Ascomycota > Leotiomycetes > Helotiales > Drepanopezizaceae > Diplocarpon > Diplocarpon mali. The sequence continues at coordinate 43,167 of JAENRP010000203.1, forward strand.
TCATATATTACATCCCCAAGGATCTTCGATTCCAACCAACATGCCCGACGCCAGAGAAAAGGAGCATCAGCCCTTCCTCAACTACACCTACGATGGCACTCTCAACAACGCCGAACCTGAGTCTGGCCTCCACACCCGCCTGTTGGAAGTTCGATACTCCAGATTTCTGGGCTGCGCTCTCACATTCCTCTTCACCTCCGCTATCTGGCTCGCTCTCCTCTACCTCACCTCCTCACGCCCACTATCCCACCACGCCCCAGATCCCACAGAGCGGCACAATATAACCTCCACCTCCACCCTCACCATGTGCCCAAACAGCACCACCGCTGCACGAGCCGCAGGCTGCAAATACGACCTCCTCCTCAACCACTGGATCCCCTCGCAATGCTGGGACCAGGACTACCTGGACGAGTACATCGACGATGGCTCCTGGGCCGCGTTCGAGGACGAGGAGCTGACGCAGCCAATCACGACAAAGAAGGAGATGGAGGAGCGCGAGTTCTACTGGACGAGCGCGAGGGATCACATCAACCACTGCGCGACGATGTGGAAGAAGCAGTTTACGGCGCTGTTCGAGGAGAGCAAGACGATGGATTCGTTGATTGCTAGCCCGGGCCACACGGACCATTGCGCCCAGTATCTGATGGATGCTACGAGGAAGAACGTCACTTGGGCAACGAGGGTGGAGATTGGCTTTGCGGGCTGCTGGGTCAAGCATTGAAGGCGGAGAGCAACTTCGATGGCTGGTTGGGAAGTCTGCGAGGTGCGACTATATGTGCAGGACTAGTGTACACATCTGGCTAATAATAATGAGAGACTGAATTGCTAAAAGTGTTTCGGCTGGCAAGACTTTCAGGTTTTAAGCGCAGGTCCCTGTTGTAGGTGTCTTGAGGTAAAGCAAGTACAGTATTTAGTTGCGATGGAGACATTGTTCATTCGCCTCCGCACAAATCCTCTGATCACTGAGCAAACCGGCGACGCATGTGAGTCCACCGTGCCGAAGCAGTTATACTCGGTCTGCTTTGATACATCGAAAGCAGCAAGAGTTCCCGGTCCAGAGCTATTGCAAATGATTTAAACAGCCAATTCTGAGAGTTACACCGAATTATGTTGGAACCAGATTCTAGAAAACATCATTTTGGTCGTGCGACGGTGGAAACAGACAGAGAAGTTTGATGTTCAATCAGAGCAAGATTTACGAGAACGTTATTGCGGATCGTAGAGACTTGGTGTAGACGGTGGCGCTGAAGCTTGTAATCGATACTTATTTCAGAGAAACATTTGGAGGCTGGAGTATGCTCACTAGAGAATTCTTTGATGTGCCAGGCTACAATAAAGATATCCTGAAAGTGGGTAAGTCCGATTGAGTGCTATCATTCAAGCACGTACATGTTCAAGATGGTAGCAAGGGTTTGTACGGAAATCCACACCAACTTGGTATTTGCATTTCAGATATGAATCACGTGCCACTCACCCGGGCAAACCCCTATCCCATCAACTCAGACGCCGGTTCGTCTGGCACTAGACCAGTTCTCTCTGTTTATCAACTCCCAGATTACCCCAAGCAGGCTTGTTCTTCTTCGTTTGTCCCGGGCCCTCGCTTTTGAAGTGGTATCCCCGGGCTCTTGGGCCTTGGCCAGTCCTCGCGGGCATTTCGGGCTCGTAGCTTTTTGAGAATTCTTCACAGTCCCCGATGAAAGTTCCGTTTTGGATACTCTCTCGGATGGCTCCAAAGAATTCTGAAAGTACGTGGTGGTTATGGACTTGCAATAGTACCCAGCCGAGCATTTCTTTGGCGGAAAGGAGATGTTGAACAAAGGCTCGATGATGATCTGTGCATGTGTAGCAAGTGCAGGAAGTGCTGAGGGGCAGAAGAGACGCCGCGTGTGATGCAGGCCACATGTCGATTCCCAGAGGCCAGATCCCGCCGTTATTGAATGGAATTCTCTCGTCGGTTGACGGGCGAGGAAATCGAAAGCTCAGTGCAATCCCAGCATCCGTTGCGTAACCAATGAACGGTACCGTGAAGATATCCATACCGAGCGAGATCTGCCTGAGAAGCTGGCGTGGCGAGGTTGGCTCATCAAGTGAGAGTCGCGGAAGACGGGAAATGGCTGTCGTTGCTGGAATGTCCGGCAGGACATTCGAATCGTAGAAAGCCAATCCGGATATCTCACCTGCGAGATCATCCGCCACATTATTGAGATACTCCGACTGGTCTAGCATACCAATCGGAAGTACTGGCGCAAAGACAGCTTGGCCCTCGGTCTTCTTCTCCAGAAGCTGCGAGAGCCAGTCTTGAGTTCTGTCGCCCATCTTGGCAATCCTTTTCCTCCCCGGCTGGGTACCATAAGGGACGTCAGCCAGAGCGATTGCAATGTCTGGTCTAAGGCTCTCGATATACGAGATGTAGGCCTTGTTCGAAACCACCTGAAAGCCGGTAGATGTAAAGGCAGAGATACCAGTGTTACTATTGCCAACAGGAGCTGCAACCGCAGGTGTCCGACGAGGAGCAAGGACCGTAAAGAGATTTTGGGGTAGAGAAGTGAAAGTATGAAGTGGAGAAGTGCCCGGCGAGTTCAATACTGGCGGCTTTTCCTTCGCAGCTCTTTCAACGACTGGACCGTCAGAATCTAAGATGTGAAGGTGGAAATGAATTGCTGGGCTTACAGTCTTCCAGTGCCATATGAACTCCTGTAAATTGTGTATGGGACGTAAGTACATCGGGCGTGATATGTGCGACGACTCCCCGAGAACTGACGGCAAGATAATCTGGTGTAAAGAGATCTTTTCTTCCTGGCAAAGAGAGTTGCCCCAGCCTCGGAGCAACCAGACTTGGGTCGGGGTGGCTCACGATTTCGAACGTGAGATTTGTCCCATTCTTCGAGGGCCCATTCGAGGATACCATACTCGGGCTCAAGCCTTGAAGGCCTGATGCTTGTGGATAACCAACAGGCTGGATGCAATATGAAAGCGTAGATGGTTGCTGGAATGTCTGCAGGCCAGCGCCCTCAGAAGAGATCCTGGTTGTCCGATATAGCCAGACTTTGTTCCAAAGCTCTCATGCACATTTCCGGCAAGTTTTTGCGGTGCTGGATACTGGATTCTCGCCCAGAATTATAATATACACTTCGAGAATCGACATTCGATCTCATGTATCGAAGCATTAATTGTTCAGGCTAGCAATCTCCGAGGAGGCTTATCGTTTATCCGTTCTACAGG
>JAENRP010000203.1:46414-77261 GCA_024741835.1 Diplocarpon mali
CGCCGATTTATCCATCTTTCCAACCCCAACATCTTCTTTTCCAAATCAATAATTGCCTGGGGCATTTAGCACCAGGTCCATTAGTATACTAACTACGATCGCTATTCCGCATGCAAACATTACGCCCTTAGCGACAGTGCGTTCGCATCTTCGTCCGGAGGCCCCGGAAATAAATAACGTTGGACAGGTCCTCGGAGTCTCACGATGCACCTCACCAGCGACGAGGAGAGAGGAGTATACAGGGCAGTGGGAGACGGGCATCCAGATGATCCAATTGATGAGCCTACACAAATCCATTCACTCCAGATAGACGACCTCTCCGATGACAGCTCCCCTCCTACTCCGCGCTTCATTCAAGACCAAGACAAGTACCGGTACATGAAATGGATACCAGTACCTATTCGACGCGTAGGGAACGCAATTACACAATGGGCAAAAGGACCGGATCCGCCACGTATAAATAAGATTGAACCAATACTTCCAATCATACAAGAGTTTCCGATTCGAATACTAGACCATTATGTGCCGAAGAGGAGACACAAAATAGTCCTGTTGATCGGGTTCTATTGTACTTGGATTCTTACATTCGCATTTATTATGCACAAGAGCACTATCGCTACGGAAATTGAAGGATGGGGAGCTCCAGTAAACATTGGGTGCGGCGGCACTTATTGGCTTCCGGGGAACAGATGCGGGCTGAACGGGAACGATTGCCGTCCGTTCAATGGAAGTGGGTTCGCCTTCAGATGCCCGGCAAACTGTGCCAGTGTTATGGTGCTCAACCCTCGAGCTGTAGGGGCACAAGAGATCAACTACCGACCGCTGGTGATTGGTGGACCATCTGAGGATGAGAAAGCTCCAGTCTACCGAAGCGACTCTTTTGTTTGCGGTTCCGCAATCCATGCTGGGATTATCGACAATGCTAGAGGAGGATGTGGTGTAGTCTCGCTGGTTGGGAAGCACTCTAATTACCAGAGTTCGAAGAGGCATGGCATCAAAAGCATAGGGTTTGACTCAGAGTTCCCTTCATCTTTTACCTTCCACCCTGGAACGAGTTGCGAGGCTAACGACGCCCGCTGGCCTTTGCTCTCCATCTCTTTGACATTTACTATTCTGCTGTCTTTATTCACTACATCGCCTAGCTTGTTCTACTTCAGCATATTCACAGGAGTATTCTTCCATGTTGGCCTCGCATCTGATCCTCCGCGACATTTCACAATGACTGACTTGATCTCCAACCTCGTGGGGAAATTCCTCCCTGCGGCATTTTGCGCATTTGTCATCTATCAATATATGGGCGTTCGAAGAGCCCTTTCTGGCCTCTCAGCTCAGATCGAGAAGACTGTCCTTTGGCTTGGAGGCTGCTGGTTCGGTGCTCTGTCAAATTACACACTAGACTGGATCCCTATCCAGAGACTCAACGCCCATGACTTGGAACAACAGCCTGGTGCCAAACTTGCGTTAGCCCTCATCGTCGCACTGATCACTCTGATAGTGATCAAGCAGGTGTTCTTCTTCCGGCGAGAGGGACGTCTCATTAGCTACTTGGGCATATATGGAATTTTCATTTGTGCTATCCTCATCTCGCTTCTCCTTCCAGGGCTGAGTCTCCGCATCCACCACTATATTCTTGCGCTTCTTCTGCTCCCAGGAACAAGTATGCAAACACGTCCGGCTCTCCTCTACCAGGGTCTCCTTATAGGCCTCTTCATCAACGGCATCGCACGTTGGGGATTCGACTCGGTTCTCCAGACGCCCGACGCTCTGCGGGGCGATGCACAGCACAACTCCAAGCTTCCCATTATTTCACCACCCAATATCACTCTAGGAGTCGAAATATCAACCATCTCGTTCTCATGGATGACCCCCCCTGAGCCCTTCGACGGCATTTCAGTGCTAGTCAATGACGTAGAGAGGTTTAGAGGCTACACCGACGAGGGGTTATCCAGCGACAAGGTTTTCGTCTGGGGACGACAGGGAGATGGACTGAGCAGGAATGACTATTTTCGTTTCGCATATATGCAGGGCTCTAGGAGTTTGGACTATACCAAAGCTGGGACTTGGACAAGAGATGGGGGATGGGTACAGATGAAGAAGGGCCCTAGTAGAGTCAAGAGAGGCTCGTTGGATGGAGATTTTTTACTTGTAAATTAGGTTATGCATTTACCTTGGATATCGGAAGAGCCATCTATTACAATAGTTGGATCGATGCATGTAGATAGTAATAATGGCATTGATAACGAATAACGTAACGACGGAATAATCACGAGCCGAGTCTAGAGTCTATTTACTCGCTTGCGCGTCAACCCCTAACCGCTTCTCGCTTAAAATCAAGAACGACCACCAGCACCAGATCCCCACTGTCCGCTCATCTTTCCATTGCAGGCTGTACTTATCAACGAACAACAGTGATACTTCATATTATTAATTCTTGCTTCTCACTGTCCTCTTGCCAGCTCCCCTTCTTTATCTTCTTTCGCCTCCAGATAATCCTCTGGCATTTAGCATCTTTGACTGCGACACATCAACCTCTCGCTCCCAGATATCATTTTCCGTATGAAACGCATCCCAACATCTCAGAGACCAGCGCTCTAATCTCACAGCTCTATCGCCGCCTATATGGTCCGCGTCTTAGACATTACGTCAATCTCTGGGTTGGCAGCGAGGTATGCGTTGAGAGCCGTTAGTCCCCAGAGGTTTTCGGCAACTTCCCATGTCTCTTGGGTAAAATCGTCATCATTTCTTGCCCAGCTGTAATTACGTGTTATTCATTGCTTGGATACCTACCTGCCTGACGGGACATTGTCGCAGGGTGGGATGCATATTCATTGACTCGGGACAGGGCTTGCCGGACTAACTTACCGTACCAGGAACTCATAGCTCCTCTTGCCGCCCCTGTGCGAGATGATTTCTTGTGCGAAAAGCTCGACGGAGGAGCTTGATCTAGATCCACTTTCTGACATCCTGCCGTCCGCACCACTATCGGAAGACGAGGAGCTGTACGTGACGGGCTCGGCAGGAACTCTCAGTACTCGCAGCTTGTCGAAGCCGTTTGCCTGTGGCTACTTAGTAGCTATAAACTTCCGCAACATCCGGCGGCAGGTAGCAAGAGGGGGAGTATGTGCCGAGACCTCTGTGACTTACGGGGTTGTTCTCGTACTGTGTGCCGCCTCTTGTATTTGAAAACATGTGCACCTCATCTTGCATGCGCTTTTCCGTCGACCACGGAGTATTTCCAAAAACCCAGAAGTCGCCTGCGCCTAAGCCTTCGACGCCCTCCCCGCCCAGGATGTCTGTCATGTGCCCGCTCCACTCATTCCAATAGGCTGGGTCTGCTTCGTCGATCGTTCCGTTCAAGCACGGAGCATAGTGTGTCATGACGATGATTGTGTGATCCTTGACTGGAGACTCGTCTCTCCGAATAAGCGCAACTCGATCCTTCAGCCACTGGAGATCCGTCTGGAATCGCTTATTCAGATTGTTAAACAAGGTCATACCGCTACCTTGCCCCTTGATCGGGCGGTCTAACTGTGTCTCATCGTCCCTTTGTAGACCCTGATCTGATCGCCTCCTCGACCAAAATGTAGCACCCAGCAGGGTAACCTTGAAGCCCAAGTGCTCAAAATCGTAGGACCCTTGCTGCAAGAACGTCAATTTGCCTTTCATCTCCCGATTGCACTCAAGTCGCCGCATGGCGATGAGAGCATCTTCAAGGCCATCTTGAATTGCTGGCGGGCCGCCGTAATGTTCGATATTTCCGAGGACAATGAACACTCGGTCGTATCTGCCGCACTGTCGGATGAGAAAAGCTCGGTATCTTGGTATATTCTTGGTCAGAAGGAGATGTCCGAGGTTGCCGGGGATGAGCAGATAGGGCGCTTGAACTGGCTCGTCCTCCCAGTTGCTGAAGTCGTCGGGGCTTCGCTTCTGGCTTAAGAGTTTGAGATCTGACCACTTTGTATCGGTTAGCATTGACACTTGCGCACATGAGCAGGTGCGCAGAAACAGAAGTTTGTTGGACGTGTTTTGAGAAACAGCAGCTTAAAATGTACGGAGCAAGAATCAAATATTTGTACAAACCACTTGAAATTCGAGGGCCGCTTCATTTGTTATTGCCGCCATCACGCCTAAGAAGTCAAACAGGATGAGATACAGGTGATAATTACGCTAAATCAGACAGATACGCAAGATATCAATAACAACCGGTATTCCTAGAGTATTTATTCCTGATTCTGATCCCGATAGTTCAAGGCATTTCTGAAAGAACAAAGACGTCAGTTGTCGCATTTGGGTTCTTTGTCCCAACACGCCATTCTCTCTCAAGACCTGCATTCAGCCTCGAGGCCCAACAAGTCTTTATCAAGTCTCCTAGTCCTTATGGTGAGTCGAATAAGTAAAGGAAACTACCCAGAGAGGTTTCGACAAGGCCGGGTCTGGAGGCACTACCCATTCAAGGCCGTCAAAAACAATTCGATTGAAAATTCTCGGTAACAAAGGGGCTCTGAAAACAGCGAGAAGACGGCAAGAGGATAAAGATCGCAGGTTACAATTGGCATATCTATTGAGGTTGCGGTATATTTCGTGCCGCAAAGTTGACTTGGCGGAATCTACTTTGTGAGTAGCCATAGGACTTGGTTGTAAAGATACATGTACGAGGTCCTCCGAACTGTTCAATGCCTGTAAAAAAGGTCACCAATGGCACCGGTGAGTCGTGATATTTTGTTTGGCTATGGTGTTAATGCTTACTCGTTAGAAAAGTAGGAGTCAAGAAATCGGTACCTGTGAGGAGTATTTCTCGTCATTCAGCTCTGCAAGGCGGTTTTGTATACAAAATTCCGACCGCTTACTACTATTGATCAGCATCTACTCCCCAAACACCTTCTCTTCCCCACGACATCCACACAACACCGTCAATGATAAGCGATTACGCACTTCTCCTAGGCCTGTCCCCTGTGAACCCAAGAAAGACAAAATGCTATGCCGATAGATTAAAGGGCCCGAGGTACGGAAAACGCAGTCCAATTTCCGGTTCCCAATTCTCCCAAAGTCTCAACAGCATCGTGCATTTGTCTGAACCCTCCGAATGCAATCCAGCAGGCTAGTAGTATTATTTCGGTTAAAAATCGAGCCTCTAGATTGACACGGCCTGAAGTGCCATGTCCCCCTTGCCTCTTCGGCCCGGGTTAGACATGTATACAGGTCGATAGAACAGACAATGGCTATTCGACAAGTCAGGCGAAGGTATCTGGAGAAAATTATGCGACTTCGCAAACATCGATTAGGATCCGCCCGGTCAGGAATAAGGGTCATTCTTTTGAGCCATGCTTATCTTCTGTACCTTAACGTGCATGTCACCGGCCCGGGAATCCAAAGGTGTAAGATGAGTCACAATCTTCAACTGCGTAGCCGTATCACTGTTTCCCTTCATTTCGGCATATCTCCCGCTCATTGGATTCTCTTACTGCTTCTCGGTTATAGTCTCGTCTACAGTGCGCCGGATGGCTCTGTGTGGGGATGGATTGTAGCAGCTGTGCTCATACAGCTTGTGCAGTTCGAAATTGTGAAAATATGTTCAATGAAGCCGACGGCAGGAGGGCTTTGACCACGGTGCTACAGTTCTCGCACCAGAATGGTGCGGATCTCTCCTCTCGTGGGTGGATATTTCTCGTGCTTTCAACTATCCGCTCTGATCAACTAGGCAGATCACCGGCCAGTCCAACTTCACAGGACAAGTCAATGGCCCATGCTCTGTCAACTTCGCCTCGTCGGCTATGATCCTCCTAGTAGTCCAAATTGGAAACCCGGGCTATGTCGTGGAGACGTTCTCTACTTGCTCCTCGTAGCACTCTTCATATTCGAGGGAGCTCTCACCACGAACTCGACAAAGTTCATTAGCCGTTTGAAATAGATCGGCACTATTGCTGACTTGATCGTTGTGTTCGTTTTCATCATCTGGATGCCAACGGTTCTACCAATCACCCAAAGACCAACAATAGTGAGGTGTGGACTTCTAAACGCATCGTCAATGGCACTGAGTGGCCTACCGAATTTGCGTTCTTCATGGGCTTTCTCACCGTGATTTGGACGATGTCTGGACATGATGCATCTTTCCACCTAGCGGAAGAGTGCTCGAATGCCAACATTGCCAATCCTCGATCTATAGTCATGGCTGCTCAACTTGGATTGTAACTTGTCTGGGCTATCATATTGGTAATTGCATACACAGTGAATGATGTTCTGGGTGTAGTAGCTGGAAAGTATGGGTAGCTGATGGAAATACTGTGTCTTCGGGTTCTAGGACCTAAAGCAGGATTAGCAATGTTTTCTCTCGATATATTTTCCCACCTCTTCCTAGGACAAAAGAAGGCGGCGTCCTGAAGGTTATTTCAAGGAGACTGCTGATTTCTCACCGTTATCTCCGCTTGAGTGGTTTATGTTTACTCCCGCGACGGAGCACTTCTAGGGTCGCGCTGGCTCAAGCAAACGAATTCCCATACAAGTGCGCCTGTCAGCGCTGTCTGGTTAGTGTTCGTCATCGGATGTCTACTTGAGGCTCATGTTTGCGAGTCCTATTGCAATTAGGGCCGTCTTCAGCACCGAATGAATGGCTCAGTAAACGGCTTTTGCCATAACAATTGCTCTGAAATTGTTCGTCGCTTGGGATCAATCCCGGTCCGGTAAGCATCTATCACCTTGAAACTTGGAATCTATCTCCGCTGACACGTATAGCCAGGAACGTGACATCGGCTTGTCTCCAAACTCGCCGGAGCCAATTTCTGTCGCTGGGAGGCATTTGTCATCCCGGTCCGAAAATGAATGTCAAGAATACCATCCAAGCGGAAGCTTGTAGAGGTCGGGATGAGAGAGTGCAGCCGGTACAGAAGAAGAACGGGAAAAAATTGATTGGGAGAGACGCAGAATAAACATTACCGTGAATGATCATCAGCAGCACAAGCTCTATCTACTCCTTGTGCACTCTCCTCGCTGAAGTTGGGAAGCTCAATTAGTCAGGCCTTCAGGGAAACCTCCAAAAGTATATGATCCTGCACGTACACCTGAACAAGGCAGTCTGTGACCAAATTTTCGGTAGAGAAATATCAGAAATTATCAGATGATATTCCGAATCTCTATATAAGTAGAATCAAATCGAAAGATAGATCCCCTGGGCTGATTCTAGGCTCGCATGCCTGATCCAAAAGTGAACTTCAATACCGGGCTTGATTGTTAGCTTTTCGGCTACCATTCAAAATTACAGTTATGAGGGGCAATTCTTGAAAGAATATAGATAGATATTGAGGCAAGCAGAGCTGTTTAGGAGTGAGACCCAATGCAGTCAGATGTTTTTCCTCAAATAAACAACTCGACGTCTGCAAAAGATGGGCGACCTGTCAACACGTCCACCACCCCTTTTACCCGGGCCAAGCTTTTGTTAAGCGAGAGAAAATACGGCACAAAGCGCCGCCCCCACAGTTCAATCGAAGCATCTGCTTACCACTGTGCTCGATTTTTTTCCACAAAAAAACTATCTTGCTAGATTAGGTTATACATTATAAAGCATCAAAAGTTTGCCTCCGTGCAAATGACGACTACAGCGGAATTGAACCACTCGCCTTTCAATCCAAGAAGCATTTCTTGGCGGTGCTGGGAATCGAACCCAGATTGAAACGGGTCAGTATGAGTTTCCTGCGGGAAAGCCACAACGTCACGTGCTACCATTACTGGGATTGTTAGTCAATAATCCTTCAATGGACATGCGAAGTACTAACCACCACACCACCTCGCATCTATGTGTTGCTAGTCTTGTCAATACTTATATACTAGAAATATATTCCCGCGGGATTTCGACGGGATGTGGCCTGCCGAGGATTGGCCAAAACGTGATTGAATTTTATCGTTCTTATGTAGGGAGAGGAGCACTATGTGATATGAAGTCAAATTATGGTGATTAATCGAGAACTTCCCTGCGTCCCTATTGTAATATATATAACTAGACGCAATTACTTTCAGCAATTCCACCTATGTCCTCAAAGCTTGATTTCTCTCTACCCAAGCACCCACACAGAAACGCTTCTCCGTAAAGACTTCCTTTCCCCAACTTCAATTGGATGCCATATTCTAGTATCACCTCTTCGCTCCAGCCCCGCAGAGCAGAAGCTCGAAGGTTTGCTGCCGTTTCTGGTGAGCCTTTGACGAATAACTTCCTACTATCGTACAAGATTCAGAGCCAACCCATCTCAGAAGAGGTAGTGGTATAGTCTCTTCAAGGGCGGGAAAGAAGCACTCCTCACTTTCTCAGCATTGACCTGCAACCAGTCGACTTCTTTACGACCAGTATCTACATCTATTTTGTCAAGAGTCAGCCACTGAGGCCGCTTCCATATCCAGCCGCAGGCAAAGAAGAAAATGACAACTGGCAGTGCAAGATATGCCTGGAAGAATTCTTCTGCTGTTCCAATCTCGCCATTCTTAGACAAAGGATAAAGGGCTGTGTAGAACTAGGGAGAGTTAAAGGTGCACGTGGCGGAGGTCAGGGAGTACTTACCTGGGCTGCAAGTACGAGTATGATAAGAGTAAGTCCGACCCAAGAGCCATAGACGCCAAAGAATGCTCTAAAGGGAATCTCGTCGACAGTGCGTCCTTGATGCTTCCAAGCTGCACGGAAACGGATATGGGCGATGCATATGCTGCCCCATGTAAAGAGAGCAGCAAGACCGGACAATGCCAAAAGCCAATCGAATATCTTTTGACTGCTTGAAGCGGTGTTGATGAATGCAATCAGTCCGCAAAGTAATATCGCAATTGTAGCGAATAAGGGGCGACCTGATTTGTCAATATACGAAAATATCTTTGGAGCGTAGCTTTGCTCGGCAAGGGCACATAAGGTTCTCGAGCCACCGTAAACACCAGAATTAGCGATAGATATGACCGAGACAAGAATGACGGCATTCATGAAGTGGTCAAAGCCAAGAAGTGCAGCATCTACCCCCACGATTACGAAAGGACTCGCTTGGACATCGCTAGGACCCGAGCCAGTGAGCCTGGGATCATTTGCGCTGGAGAACGTCAATGTTTGGGAGAAAGAACGAAGAGTCCTCAGCACTTACCTGACTAAGAGTCCTATGAAAGTGAGACTGATGATATAAAAACATGTGATGCGATAGAAAACCTGCTTGATGGCACTTGGTAAAGCTTTGGCAGGGTTCTTGCTTTCTGCTGCAGCCAGGCCTACCAGCTCTGTTCCTGAGAATGAGAAGGCAGCCGTGACAAACACGGCGCAGATTCCCTTGAACCCGTTCTTGAAAGGGTCTGCGTGCCATTCCCGAGCGCCGTAAAAGTGGTCGTACTTGCCACCCGAAGGACCACCCCCCAGATCTATTCACATGTTAGCCGAGCAGTAATACATGCACTCCAAGAACTTACCGCAAACCAACCCAATGATAGTAAAAACGATGACTGCAATCAGTTTGACAGTACTGAACCAGAATTCAGATTCTGCATAGCCCAAGGCCCCGAATAAACTGATCAGGACGATTACACTAAGGACGAGGGCAACCCACACCGCAGGGTTTAGGGCCTGTGTCCAGTATCTGATTGTGCCAGCGGCAATGGTGGTTTCCAGAGGTAGAACGATAGCCCATTGGAAGACATAGTTCCATCCCATGGCAAATCCCCAGGTCGGATCGATAAAGCGAGATGAATAAGTGTAGAAACCTCCGGATACAGGAAACATGATTGCCATTTCACCTAAGGCGTAAACTGGATCATTGGATTTAGCGTTAGTTTCATTAAATCACGAGATACTTACCAACTTGGAACATCATAAATCCTACAAGAGAGAAGTCGATGAGCAAAGAACCTGGTCCCTTGTAAGATATTAGTCACGTCTCAAGGCAGTATCACAGCCTCCTCAATGTTGCAGAGAATTATGTTGAAAAGCGTTGAAGGGGCCGACTTACTCCATCCGCCAGTGCCTTCCCAGATCCGACGAAAAATCCAGCTCCAATTGAGCCGCCAATTGAGATCATGTTCAAATGACGTGGCTTCATGGTTTGATTAAGTGCATTTTCGCCAGGAACTGCCATGCGCCTCTTAAAGGACTCTGAAGTGCAGCCATTGCGAGTCTGAAAGAAGAATTCAGAGTCAGTTAGGGTTTTCCAGGAAATCCTCTGGCGCGGTTGGGTTGGTTCAAAAGTTGGAAAGTATGTGTAGGGAGAAGAATACATCTCAAGCTTTCAGAGACAGCCTGCAGGAGAAATAATAGCTCGGAGAAAACTCACCCAAAATCCCAGGCCAGGATCTTGAACTGCGATATTGGCAGACTTGAAGTCAAGAAGAGTGACTTAATAAATCTTAGCTCCATGTTCTATAGTGTCTCGGGATCTGGGATCTGCATTGGGATCCCCACCTCCCAAAACATGATTGAAAGTCGTAATTGAACACTTGGGTAAGGATATGCACATACCAGCACCTTCAAGGTCGTTTCCATTACCTGCGAGTCTACTCTCATCAGGAAGAGCAAGGTGGAGGTTCTCTGGCCCACGGTACATCATCTCTGGCCTGCTCAACGGGGCTAGAGAGAAACAATGTTCAAAGAAGAAGTAAAATATGGCGGATGAGCTGAAGATAACCTCGGGGTAGAGTCGCCGCGGCGTTGAAATATTTTTTGTGCTGCGTGACGTATGGTTATGTAGCTTTGGGCCGCCCGGGACTAGTCTTAAGCTATTATGAAATCATGGGAAAAGAAGAAACTTTCAAGATGAGTATCCGGTAGCATGATCAAAAATTTAAGATGACGTAGTACTAGGAATTGTCACTAGATCTTCACAACTTAGTGAACTTCGTACAAAACCAGGTAGCATAGGTCGAGAGTATAATTGAGAATCTGAGAAGACTCGTCTTGGGAAATAGACTCGTACATAATCAACGAGCGACTGGATGTGAGACGGAAACGCCAAACGAAATGGTCCTTATGTAATTCTTTTCGAGGATAAATTCAAGTTGGACGACATGCTTGCGAGAGATTCATGGAATCTCGTTGATTGGACCAGGTAGCCGAGCTAGCTGGACGTACTTGTTCTGGTCCAACAGCCGAACAGACCTTGAAGATAAATAGACGCAATCCAGGCCACAGGAATCCACATTTTCTATGAATTAGCAACCGGTAGCTCGAACTGGTCTGAGGATAGGGTGACCAACAAGGTAGCAGTCAACAGTCTAAGCCAAATACTCCTGAGTGATATGAGAATCGGCACTGATGGTTCGTCTAATTGTAGCTCTCGAAATCGTTACGGAGCTGTGCCCTGAGGATAACCTGAATAGACAGACCATGGTTATGGATTTCCCCATACCGCTCCTAATCCCTTCGTAATGTCACCATATGATATCGAATTGACAGGGTCAAACATACAACACGCAAAACGACTGCGGCTGGTGGATGCATCTCGGCCGCCACCATGTTGCGAGGGCATTTAAGAGGCAAGCGTCCCAAGCCTTGGCGTCTGTTATGAATAGCCAAATACTCCATTGGATCCAAAGCGAAGATCAAGCGGCCTTACCCAAGGCTCTCAGCTCTACCGCCGTCACGACATCCGATGTGATCCCCTCAAAAATCGGACGAAGAGAACAGTCCTTGTACTTCTCCACCAGCATCCCAGGTTCCTTGACATGATTAGAGTGATTTCCAGTCTGAACACTGCCCAGGATCTCCCCGTTAACTTCAGTACCGACAGGATATACTGGTCTCCTTCCAGTCTCAACCAGCATAACAAACTGTGGATCGATGGGCACACTAGCGAGAAAGTTGACCCCAAATTCCTGTGCCATGACCTGCCCACCGCCTTTGCTGAAGACATTTGTACATTCGGAGCAATTCGGACAAACAAAACCGCACATGTTCTCCACCACTCCGATCACATTAATCCCCGTTTTCGTGCAGAAATTCAGTTCCTTCTTGACATCCGCAGTGGCCACAGCCTGTGGCGTTGTGACCACCACTGCTCCTGCGAGTTGGCCCGGAAGGGCTATCTTGAGCAGAGTTTCCGCGAGGGAGATATGTTCGTCAGAAGTCCCAGGCGGCGTGTCAATCAGGAGATAGTCAATTTCCCCCCAAAGCACTTCTGATAAAAATTGCCGGACCATAGCAGTCTTCTTGGGACCTCTCCAGACTACAGCATCACCACGTTCTCTGAGCAAAAATCCCAAGCTCATGCAGGATAGCGAGCCAATTCCCGCAGCGGGGTTTCCACCATGTACTGGAACCGGTTTCCAACCCCCCGGAACTTGCGTGACTTTCAAAGATTCAATTCCGAAGAGTCGAGGTATAGATGGTCCGGTAAGATCGATGTCGAGTATTCCTACGGAACGGCCAGCGAGCGAAAGGGAGAGGGCGAGTTGAGTTGTGATTGAAGATTTTCCTACGCCACCTTTGCCCGACAGGACCTGGTTTGTCAATAGAGTCTGGGTCTATAGAGTGCCGAGCTTACGAGAACAATGTGTTTGACTTTTTCTAGAGACATATTGAGATAGTTCAAAAGCACCTAACCCGGCCTCTTGTGTGGTTGTTACATTGTAAAGCCGAATCGTCGTCATTTTCACAGTGATAATGTAATTTGTTGCTTCATAATCGACAGCACGGATAACGGAGCGGAAAATACTTTAGCCGTAGTACTCTCTTGTCAGCGTCGTTTCATCAGCCCCTCCCTACCTTGGTATGTACACAGTATTCCCAAACTTGGCTAATGCTCCACTCCATTTGCTACAAACCTTTCAGGTTCAATAATCCTCTCAATATGACAGCTTCTGCGCATTCTCACCGATATGGATGATCCTTGGGGCTCGCCCTGGGCAGATGATATACAGATACCCGCCTCAATCAAGACAAAGGAGGATGTCACTCGACGAGCACCTCTTGCCCGAGTGTCGGCCTGGGAAGAGAAGTTGAACTCACCATGGGGCAATGATGATGACGATAGGTTCAGGGGCTGTACTGCTCTCCCCAAGAACACAATCCAGACATCGGGAGTCGACACTGCCGCGGATAATTGGCATAGGCACAATGCGGATTCCCGAGAACAGACGATTGCATTGCCTGATGATTGGGGGATGCGCCTCACTGCAGGAACTAGGGAGTCTTCGAATTTGATGCCTAGTTTACTTGCGAGCTCTGCGGAATTTATTCGACATCCGCCAGCAGATCCTTGGGCGTTGGACGGACGTGCTGACAAGGGCGAGCTCGAGGATATTCGTGATCCGCCGAATTATTTGGGGAACAAAGGTCATAAATTTCTTTTGACACATGAGCTCGATCAAAATCCCTCAATGGAGAAGCTGCCGACTCCTAATGACGAATCAATGGATTCTGAACGTTTAAAGGAGCGTCCAATACTTGAGCAAGGCGGGCCGGAGACGGACAACAGGGTGAAGGACAGGGGCATGTCGGTGACTACAACACCTGCCAAAGCAATCATAGAGAGCCAGAATAGTTACCCTGTGTCAAGACAATCCTCCTCGCCTTCGGAGCAAAGTCACCACGATGAACCTTCTCAGGAATCGCCGCGGACCTCTTTTGAAAAAGAGCAAAAGCCCTCACGCTTCCAAAGCCAGCGCAAGGTCTCAGCAGTTGTCCAAGGCCTCGTGGAACATTTTGATGGACTTGCCCAAAAGGAAGTGACTGAATCTGCGATCCGGAGTAGTAGTTCTCAAGAACTAAATCAAGAAGACGATGATAACGACTTTGGGGATTTTGAAGAGGGTCTCTCTGACACGAAACCAGACATTCAAGATAAAGGTTTCATGCAGGATAAAACCCAAAATCAAGCAATCGATAATCATCAACACTCCCGGTCTTTGGAGGACAATCTAGAGCAAAGTCCTGGCCCCGTGGAATTCTTATTTGACATCGCAAGATTGGAAAACATATTCTCTAGTGATATCTCCGAATCTACTTGCGAGACAGTCTTCATACTCGATTCGATCCCATTCGACTCTTTTTCTTCCACCGAAGAAAGAAAGACTTGGTACAGAGTATCGAGATATGGTACTTTACGACAACACAACTCTGGTAACGATGAGAACTATGTCCGGGTAGCCTGGAAGCACTCCAAGATTCGTGATGAGACTTTGAAGGTCGTGTCTAGATGGATAGAAGAGGATCGGACTAGTGGCCGTGTCGTTCTTGGACGTTGCGGTAGAGGTAGCTCCGCCTTTGAATGGAACGATACGAAAGCGCCAGCAGTTCCTCTCGCGCAGGCATTTTCAAAGCATAGAAAGCCACAATCGGATTCTGCTGTAGCAGCCTCGGTTGATGTTCCTCGAGAATGGCCTAAAGTATCAGTACGGGATCGGTCCACATCCAAAACACTCTCTCCTACCAACATGTCACGCCAGAGGAGCCCACTTACAGCAGTACAGGTTTCTGGCGAGTTTGATAGTAGTACCTTGAAGCCTCTGGCGAACAATGAGCTGGATACAGGTTCCAGAAGTGCTCAGGGTGCTCATGGGTCAGCCGCATCTGGGGAGAAGCTTTCTGGGCCCGTTGTTAGTGCTGTGCCGTTTTCGGATCCACCAAAACCTCCTCGCGCGGTGGTTTCTCCTCACAGTACCTCGACTGTCCCTATTTTCGCCCCCGGCTGTATCGCGCCTCATGAAGAACCTATAGCTCCACGCTTCGTCAATGATGATCAGAAAGCTCCGAAAACTACAAATCTTCCCAGTCTTGCAGTTTCCAATATTTTCGACGACGACGACGACGATTGGGGCGATATGGTTTCATCTCCAGCGACCCCTACTCTTCCTGTTCTTCTACCACAGAGAAGTCTGCGTCACAAGAAGTCTCAAAGCTTTGGAGGCATAAGGAGCGATACATCGCAGATATCCAAAGGTTCAGCATGGACAATGGAATCTCTTCAACCCGGCCTGAGCAGCCGAACGACGACGGGTTTTGACGATGTTCTGACTCCTACCTCGGCAATCCTACAGATGACGAGTGACGTTAACTTATCTATGGCTTCCCCCCTTGAGATCTTTAGCATGCCAACAGACTCGCTCAAAGCAGGTCCAAATCCTCCAGCAGCATCTTATGACCCTTGGGCAACAGCAGATTTCTCTTTCTTCGATGCGACGCCCGCTCCAGTGCAGAAACCGATTCAGATACCGACTCCAAACGCCGTGCCTAAAATCTACAAGTTTGGTACCCCGGCGCCGGTGCCTCCGCTCGATAAGCAGAGGCCTCGGGAAGAATCCGAACAGGATCTAATTTTGCAGGCAGTGGTGAAGGGGCTACCAGACTTATCTTACATGCTCAGAAAATAATTTTTTCATAAAGAAGAGCCGGTGTAGATGTTGATATAAGGAAACAGATAAGGGGCGCCGATGATTTAGGAGGTTGTTCTGATAGGCATTTAAGCGGTATTGACTTTATGGACGACATGTATCTGCACCAAATCGACGTCAATTAGCAGGGTTTTGGTTTGAAATTTTTACCTTGCCTTTGGGACATCTTTTTGGGGTCGAAGGAAGATAGTTGGCTCTTCAGGTGACATGAGATCTGCTGGTAAGAGCTCGGCGCCTTCGTTGAGTTGGATGTATGACTTGAGGGGGGAGATGGGTACTTTTCCGATGTCAGGGCCATTCCTGCCCCGAACGAGACCAAGCAACCGCAGAATTCCTCACGGATTCCAAACAGGTGCCTTTCATGTCAGCAGCTTTAGATCCAGCTCCACTGTGTTTCTGACTTTTGTTGGTTCTCAAGTACTTGAACAAATACAAAGAAGTGTAGATCCACTTGAGACGCTTTCACTTGTCCACTCAGTACCTATCCGGTGTTTTTCTACCCTCCTACCTCAGCTATGCGGCTCTTGCAACAAAGGCTCCTTCCATATCTTGATTGAAGACCATTGAGCGATTGTCAGTTATTTCCTACGAGGACAACAACGAGACATACATCGATCCCTAACACGTTGCTTTCAGTTTCTTATTGATGTAATCCGATCATCCTCAGCCTCCCTCAGTCCAGAATCCTGGTGCTCTCCCATTTTTATCGAAGTTTGAGCTACCAACCTATATTTCCTTGCGTATGAAGCGCAGAGCAATTCCGCCAAAACACTCACACCTATTCCACTGTACTCGGGCGAGAGACACGGGTAATGACCAATATATCGGGCAATTCTGCCGACATGCTAGAACATCAAGACGGGGGCGTTTCTAGCCAAGGACCGCCGGGGAAATTCGCCTTCCAGCCTGCGATTGAATGTCCATACACGGTCGTCAATATCCGCAGCCCAGCCAGTGGTCGAATGGATGGCAGCAACGATGCCCTCTCCCCAGCGGCAATGGCACCCGCCAGCTCCAGCTTAGGAGTGCCTCCTCAGGACTTTATGTCCCTTCGAATTCCGAGTCCTGGTCGATCAGAAGCTAGTTTCCCAGGAAGTTTACGCAGTACAATGAGTGCGAATCTCAGGAGACACAAAAGTGACAAGTCGACCCACGTTCGCTTCCAAGATACGCATCCTTTCGTACCCGGCAAGATCAGACACAAACAACCTGGAGAAGTCAACCGCCGAAACTTCACCCAATATGTTTACTCGCACACGAATACCGACTTCCGCATCACGCACCACTTCCTCTGTGAAAAAGATGACATCGAAAAGCCGGTATACTACTACCATGATGTTGGTGGCTACACACGATTAGATAAAGATCACAGGCTTACGTTGCATTTGGGAAACCATTCCGGCACGCCTATACTCGGAGCCATGTGGCATGGTAGCTCAGGCATGCACTTTGCTGTTGGGACCTTGTTTATGGATTTAAAAGACCTACACGACGAAAGCGTGCGGACGATCCAACGGCAGTACTGCGAGTACCTCAAGCCCATCTCGTCTGCTCCCACTCGATGGCACATGGACTTCTTCTTTGGTGGAGGTGCGGGAGAAGGCCCGAGGAAGACCTACAGATGGCAAGTTGTGCATCTGGCCGAAGCTATTCCCCATTTACGGCACGGAAAGTTGGAGCTGCGAGAAAAAGATGGATTTGAAGTGGACGGGGAGGGGAAGAGGACAGAGAAGACCAAACTGCTAGCGGCGTGCAGGAATGTCGACGACCTGAGCACCAATCTATGGGTGCGCCACGCCGGGGAAGAAATGGGCAACGAGCTAGCCAGAATCAAATGGAGGACTTGGGTATTGTTGACTTGGGGCGGAATGAGAGACCGAATGGCTGGGCCGCATAACACCGGGACCCCGCATCAGACTGTAGGATTTACAAAGAGTATCAGGACCGTGAGAACCCCCGGCGGAATCATTCCAAGCAGCGGCCATACGATCGGAAGGTGTTTCAGCCCTCCGCAGTCCAAGGAGATCAAAGAGATAAAGCTGAACGCCGAAGAGTACTAGCTCTACAGACAGTGGAATGAGGTCGGTTTGAAATTCAACTTGTTGCCAGTAGTATCGACCCCCGATATGCCTGAGATGTGCTAGAACGAATTGGCTGTCTTGTTTCTTGCAAAGTGCATTTCTTCAGAAGATTGTTTGTGGCAAGTACCATGGTACAAATCGTGTGCTAACACGACTCATACAGTGTGCATTTAAATAATCCTAGGGTATATAGGTAGAGATCGAGAGTAAAAGGTAGGGGTACGTAGAGAAAATTTTCCTTTTCGAAGCTTTTGAAAAGTTCTCGCTTTACTTAACTCAAGGTTTGAGTAATTCATGATTGAAAGGACTTGATCTCGCCTTTCCGACTTTCTAAAAGAATCTGCAGGGTCGTAGGAGACATTGGATACAGGTGTTGAGTCGTCGTCTCCCTCGGCCGTTATGAAAAGAATGCTTTGATACTATGGTTCCACTAGCTCCAATCAATTCTATATTTAAAGTATTCGAAATTTTATTCTCTAAATTTCGATATAATCCTTCTCTTGCTCTATGATTAGAAGGCACGCATCTGAATATTAAATTAGATCTAATTGTACATGTACATCCCCGCATACACAGTGGACCGGTGCTGGTGTACTGCTACTTTCGTGGGTTAAGCACGCCTCATGTTCACCCCCCATTCTCGCCATTTCACTCCCTTGCAAGTGACGGGTTACAAAACCACCAGATGCTTCAGCGCTACCCCACAGCAGTTCTCGTCCGTCATCACATTCCGTCCAGTGCGGGGGTGGGGGGGGGGGCTCTACCTAGGATGCGAAACAGCCCTGGCTTCTATAAAATCCACTCTCAGCTTTCTGCTATGCGAATAGCGTGGAATCCGAACGGACCTAACAAGAAGGCGGATGAGATACTCCACCGGCAGATGAGAAGAGACATATTGATTTACCTCCCTGACGTATGACCGGATTTATTCTTGGGATGTGGGGGAAATTCCCGCCGGGCAAAACGCGGCCTGATCCCGTATCGAGGCACCAGGAGCATGAGGATATTTCACCAGCCTCTTGGCGCGATGGGCTCTGCTTCCTCCTATTCGAGTCGGGTAGTCGGGCTGCTCAGAGACACTCGTCTATATTGACCAACCCATCTTCAATCCACGGCGGATACATACTGCCCTGTCGGTTTTTTCTCTTTTTTTTATAAAAAAAACGTCTCCCTAGCTGATGCATTCGCGTATGGGCGCCGCGACGCATCTTACGTATTGTAGGCAGGATTCAATAAGATACCTGGGACTTACCCATGTGGCTTCGTGCCGTTCTGTCGAGTCCGGCGGGTGGAAACCAAGGCAGAAGCCAGTCTACTGCACAGCACGAGCTCCGACTGTGGAGAGCAGCAAGCGCGGCAAGCCGACGCGCTTCAGATCCGAACAAGTCAGGAAGCGTATTGACATCCCAGCAGTCTGCGGCCGTCGACTCGGAGTCTTGTATTTTCCAGCAATGCCATGTGCAGTGGACTTTTTCCCGAGCTGTACAGCTTCTAGCCGTTTGTAGTTAAGAGATACTCTTCTGCCCCCCGGTCGATCATCATCAGGGGCTTGACTGATGACGAGAGCAAGGCCGAGAAGACCCGGACAGAGGTTCCCAGGCAGAGACGAGCTGTTGCGCATGGATCCCGGGACTGGCAGGCCGGTCTTTGCGGGAGCTTCCCCTCTCTGGTCCAGTCTCCAGTCATCTCTGACAGTGGAGGTGGCCCTGCTACGACGGAGAGATAGCTCGGCCCTGCGTATCAGTTCGGGAGAGGAGAGAGAGGAAAAACACCAGGGGAAGCGGAGTCCGCGAGACGCAAGGCCAACGCTACTCGAGCGCTTCCCGAGCGCTTCCCGAGCTACGTGACGGCGAGAACTTCTTGAACATCTCGTGGCGGCAGTCAAGTGACCGCCCCTGCCCGCGGTGCAGCGCTCCCGGCGGTAGGGAATCCCCCCCGCCCAAAGCCTGATTTATTTTCCTGCTCCGTCGATGGCCGCGCGATATCGACATTAGCGTGTGTGGCAAAAAGGAGGCGTGGGGGATTGGGGGAGTGAGTTTCCAAGGTTGGATTTGACTTTCCATGTGGTGTCTCCGTCCTGCGAAGTACGACCGATCTTCCCCCATAGTCCGGGTAAATCAGGATACCGGCTTGAGATCCTTGCACCGCAACCTCTTGGACGTGGGGAGGGGTTCCTCCGGGGAGAGATCCTGCATCTCAGCCGTCGGTGGTTTCTGGGGAGTGGCATGCCGCCGAGCCCGGTTCCTCCGACCCTCTGGCTCTCCTTCCGCACGCCGCGGCTGGGATATGAGGAAGAGGCTTCACGGAGAGGAAAACGAGCGAAGTGTTTGGGGGGGGGGGGGGAGGCGGAGACTGCTCAGGAGTCCCAGGCAATAATAGAGCTGCCACCTCGCTGCCGCTCCCGATTCCCAAGACTGCAAACAGCCGGCCAGAGCTCCCGTCCTCGTCCCCGTCCCCGTCCCCGTCCCCGTCCCCGTCCCCGTCCCCGTCCCCGTCCCCCGCATTACTGTTTATTCCCTTGTCCGCATGACTGTACCGTGTCCGAGGACTGCGGCACGTCCAAAGGGCACGCCCAGCACGAAACCAGCCCAAGTCCTGGGCAAATCCTTACTCCTCTTGGCAGGTCGTTGGATTGGGCCGCCGCTCAAACCCAGCGCAGGGAAATGCAGCCAAGGCCCCTGACTCGCTTAGATCTTCGCAGTGTTTACTCGCGTTGCCGTTGGTTGGCCGGGCAACGGCAATCTGGCGAGCATCCCCGTCAGCAACCCCGGGATATACTCTCTTGTGCGGCGTCGTACTCGTTGATATCTGGATCCCCCGCGAGAATAGAATCTGGGGCGGGACTTGGCCTTGTTCGGGTGGAACGGGATTCACCCCGCGTTCCATGGCGAGGTGAGCGGCAAGTCTGGTCGGCGTGGGAGGGGAGAGTATTTAGTTCTGCGGCCGGCCCCGAGATATCGGCCTTTGTGAGAATCCCTCGAGCGACGACCGAGTGTGGTGACTCGAGCAGCTCTTTTGCCTTGCCCTGGAGTGCGACGGACCGACTGCCACCTCTTTTCCCGAGACACGCGAGCACAACTCGTCTCTCTGCCTGCACACTTCTTCGCTCCGGGGAGACAGCTTTTTTTGCCCACCTGGCCCCGTCGACCCCCGAGGCTATTCGCATCCCGAGGAGATGGCTCCGACCGACGCGAGCGACGACGACCAGGTCATCGACAGCTCGCCCGTGCCCACGAGCCCGATGGACGAGAAGCCCCATCCCCTCTACCAAGAGGTTGCCCACGCGGCGGCCGAGCGAGGACAAGCTGCGACAGATCGGTGGGCTTCCTGCGGCTTCATCCTTTTTCTCTCTGACGGGCGCCGAACTGACGAGACCCAAGACACGGCTTGCCCCTCGTCCAATTCGACCCCAAGGCCGAAGCCCGGCTGCGTCGGAAGATCGATCTGATGATCGTTCCCACCGTCGCCTTGCTCTACCTGTTCTGCTTCATTGACCGCGCAAACATCGGTAGAGTTTCCCCCTCTCCCCCGCATGGCACGAGAACCCCCTTCTCACCCTTCACAGGAAATGCCCGGCTGGCCGGTCTCGAGTCCGACCTCGACCTGGTGGGCTACGATTACAACGCCGTCCTCTCCGTCTTCTACGTCTCGTACATCGTCTTCGAGATCCCGTCCAACATGGCCTGCAAGTGGATCGGCCCCGGCTACTTCCTCCCCTTCATCTCGCTGATGTTCGCCATCTGCTCCATCTGCACGGCCTTCGTCCACAACTACAGCCAGATCTGCGCCGTGCGCTTCCTCCTCGGCGTCTTCGAGGCGGGCATGTTGCCCGGCATCGCGTACTACATGTCGCGCTGGTACCGACGGCGCGAGATGGCATTCCGACTGTCGCTGTACATCGTCATGGCCCCCATCGCCGGCGCCTTCGGGGGGCTGCTGGCCTCGGGCATCCTCAAACTCGAGAGCTTCGGCAGCGTGAGGTCCTGGCGGATGATCTTCGCCATCGAGGGCCTCATCACCGGCTGCCTGTCCCTCGTGGCCTTCGCCACCCTGACCGATCGGCCGGCGACCGCGCGGTGGTTGAGCGCGGAGGAGAAAGACCTCGCCGTCGCCCGCGTCAAGTCGGAGCGCGTCGGGACGACCGAGGTCCTCGACCAGATGGACCGGCCGAAGATGCTGCGCGGCATCTTCTCGCCCGTGACGCTCGCCGTCTCCTTCATCTTCCTGCTGAACAACATCACCGTCCAGGGCCTCGCCTTCTTCGCCCCGACCATCGTCAAGACCATCTACCCCGACGCCTCCCTCATCTCGCTGCAGCTGCGGACGGTGCCGCCGTACCTCGTCGGCGCCGTCTTCACCCTGCTCATCCCCTTCCTGTCCTCGCGGACGGACCGACGCAACCTCTTCATCATCGTCTCGGCCCCGCTGATGATGATCGGCTACATCATGTTCCTCGCCACCACCGACGGCCAGACGCGCTACGGGGCCACCTTCATCATCGCCGCCGGCGCCTACTCCTTCGGCGCCCTCTGCAACGCCCAGGTCTCCGCCAACGTCGTCTCCGACACGGCGCGGTCCGCGGCCATCGGCACCAACGTCATGTTCGGGAACATCGGCGGCCTGATCTCGACGTGGAGCTTCCTACCCTCCGACGCCCCCAACTACCACATCGGCAACGGCCTCAACCTGGCGACGAGCGGGACCATCCTGTTGAGCGCGACCGCCCTGTTGTTCTGGATGACGGCCGATAATCAGAAGAGGGAGACGAGGGACGTCGACGATGCCTTGGACGGACTGAGCCAGAAGCAGATCCAGGATCTGGACTGGAGACATCCTGGCTTCCGCTGGAAACCCTGACGCGGTCTCCTCGCCGCGCCGGCGCCGATCTGCCTCGGGGGTCAGCAGAGGCAAAGGTGCTCGCTCTGCAGCGCCGAGACTGTCGATATCCGCGCGATGCGCTTCTCGCCCCCCCCCGAGAAAGCGCAAGCCTGGATGAATGTCCCGACCTGACCTCCCCTACTCCCCGCCCGTCCGCGCTCGTGGGAGCCAGGACGCACCTCTCCGTCTCGAGCCGAACCCATCGCGGCTCGCGTGGGCGGGCGGCGAACCTCGCCGGCAACGCGAGCGAAACCACCGATTCCCAAACGAGTGCTCGGCACGGGCGAGCAGTGGGCGGGGAGAGAGGTCTGCACGTCTCACTCGGACTGGGGACGAGAGAGAACGGCTCTCTCTCTCTCCCTCTCCCTCTCTCTCCCTCTCTCTCTCGCGGGATGTGGTCGGCCAGGAGCCGAAGCGAGGCGCGCAGCTCAGAATCCAAGGTCCGTGAGAGCTCTGGGTCTCCTTCGTCGAGGCCTCCCCGCAGGCGGGCTGGTGCGAACTGGACGCTGATCCAAGACCTTCTCGCTTGGGGGAAGGGGATGTTGCTGGGCTCTCAAGGTCCCCCCCCCCCTCCCGGACAGGAGTTGTAATCATTCGTCCTTGGTCAATCGGGGTGGGGAGACGAGCATGTATAGTAGAAGAGACGGCGGTGTGGCAGCAATCGAGTAACGGGCAGAGATGCGTCTTCTGCGGCACGGGGATAGTTGGGAATGCCGTCGGCGTGTCACGGTACGTGAGTGTAAGTAATAGCTCTCGAACCGACAAGCTCACACGGACACTACCGGGAAGGATAAGAGCAGAACAGACCACCAGCAAGAAGAGTTCAAGTAAATGGTATTCTGTCTACTACCCTGGGTATTTGTCCATCCTCGAATACAGCGCCATTCCCAAAACTCCGACTCCAAGCCATCAGATGATCCTAGTTGTCCGTAAAATCCATCTCACACCTTCGCTTTCTTCCGTACCATGCCAGAAGCAAGCACATTGACGTTCGGGCCGGTATCAACAGCGTCCGAAACCGCTGCGGGAGCTTCTTCAGGCGCATCTTTTCTTTTTTTCCGCAGCAATCCCATGTTCAGGGTAGCCACACCGACATCACCAGAAGCTGCTCGGGCCTCAAGAACTTGGGCCCCCGTGACCGACTGACCCCAAGCATCTCCTGTATGACCCCATGCACCCGAACGTACTTCCTTGATCCATCGAGTCGTGCTGGAAGCCGCCAGGTCAAGATTGGCAAAGTCTAGGTGGAGTAGCAATTCCGTTGCCCGCTTGTAGTCCGCCTCTTCGACGACCACCTGGCCACGACCTTCGGGTCTCCAAATGTAATAGGGTGACGTCTCGGGCCTAGCCAGGGAGCAGTTTCGACTTTTGGTTTTTATTCGGGGCTGTCGAGGCATGATCACACCTGACAGCCTCTTTTTCTTCTTCCGAGTCCGAGGTTTGACCAGGCTTGTAGGTTGAGAGTCCGGACAACCAGTGTCAGATTTGACTGGTGAGCCCAACGCTTGAACCTGACTAGATGCATTGAGGGAAGTTGCTGGAGTGATTGGTAACGACGAGTCCCGCGATGGACTGAGATTATCTACGTCTGTCCGACTATCACACGTCATGTAGGTACCCTGCATATCACCAATGACCGATTCCGCGGGTGTGTACTGAGCCTTGGGCGAAAAAACGATCCAGATGAATCCTACGAGCCTGCCAGCAGAACATTCTTGTCTGTAGGCCATCATATCCCAGAATTGGTCTACGGACCTGACGCTTCTCCAGCGTCCAGTCGTATCTTGACCACCTGATATCTCCTCATCCAGCTCGTCTAAATATCTTGCCTTGGGGTCGTCTGGGTAGTGTGGTATGAAACATCGAGGGGGCACATCATCCGAATGCCTCGATATGTCTCGAAGTGGGTGTCCAATTGACCATAATTTGGAAGTATTTCGATTAGGTATATACGATGTTGTTTCATGCGTATCAAGCCCTGGGATTATCAAGTAACCTCTGGCGGATTCCCATGTCGCTGTCTCTGTCTCTGGAGCCGTGATGAGGGGATCAAGAACACGGCACCACCAGCGCACCAATCCTCGATCGTCCAACACATGCTTCCCGCTGTATTCAATACTCCCTGGGAACAGGTACTGATCTTGAGCTCGCGCGAACAGGGATATGACGCTGCGAATATTTTCTCTTTGATGCTGCACGACCAGATGGCGTAGGAATGTAGCAGTAATCTCCCGAATTGGGGAAGACGTGCCTCTTGCCAATCCCAAGAGATGCAAGTATCCCGTCGAGTCAGCCTTGGAAACGAAGAAAGTGGAGTCGTAAGCCGTCATGTAAATCAAGATCTCGACCGCAAACACCAGCACCTCCTTCTCCTCCCCGTCGCCTCTGGGCAGCACACAAATCGAGACGGCAAGGAAATGGCTCTCGCAGTATGTCCGATCAGGACGAGTCCCAGGAGGGGCAGAGTAGATGGAGGAGGTTCTGGTTGGAGGCGTCGAGAGGTGGTATATTTTGAAGCTGTAGTCTTTCGGAAGCACGGTAACAAGTTTTTCGATCAATGCAGGAGAAGCGATTGATGCAATTCTAGATCTCTCGTCAGCGGCCATGGTTCAATTGGGATACCTAAATCGTAGCCCATGTGCTAGGAGGGAGAGAAATGAGTCGGAGTGGTGTGAGTAACCGCGCTGGGGAGACGCGATGGAGCTGCGCCAAAAGAGGATTAGCGCCATATTTATTTTGTGAGCCTGATCATCGAAAGACGGTCTGGGTATCCCAGACTCACCCACGAACACACGAAGGAGAGATGGCATCCAAAACAACAGGGCGGTTACTTCAGAGTTTTGCGAGGAATACTAGGCCGATCGCCGAATGCGCCAGCTCGAAATCATGCACGGTCTCGATCAGACCATTCTCGGTATCTGTAGCTAGGAGAGAGGAACAGTATGACACGGCAAAGGCAGAACGGCCGAGGTGGTCTTACACGCCCGAGAAGATGAAGGCTCCGTTTCCATGGCGGATAAAGGACCCAGAGAAGGGATGGGAGTGCAATTCCGATCCGGCACGATTAGACCATTTCTATTCCAAGCTACTGGGGCGAGGCGGCGAGAATGTGCTCACGGACGAGGTCAAGTGGCTGGCGATCACACACAAGAGTTTTGATCAAGGGCGGAGAGGATTTAATGATCGTTTGGCGTTCCTGGGTATGGTTACCATTAGTGGCAGTTGAACATGCTGACATTTGCAGGCCGACGGATATTGACTGTGCAGACGAATATTGCGTTGTTGCAGTCCACAAATGCCACGAAGACTCAATCACTGCCAGATAATCTCGACGAGCGAGTTCCCTTTGAGCACCCTGCGTTAGGTGGTTTGATGAATGTGACAGACGTGCCCATCAGCGAGGTGTTGAGTAAGGAACGGCTTGGACTATTGGCAACTCAAATGGGAATGCGGGAGATCTTGAGATGGCAGCCAAGAAATGTAGGGCTGTCCAGCTTGTTTCGGGAGCGAGGCTGACTTTTTAGGTTAAAAACATGCAGTCATCTGGTATCGATGTTGTGCTCACGACTTCCTTGTATGCTATTATTGGAGCGATCGCGTTGCAAAAAGGAGGAAAGGCTGCGGCACAGTTTTCAAGGTATAATGTTCTGAAGCCTCTAGGAATATTGTAGAGTTGTATATCATGGGATGGTGTAGAATATTGTACATTAGGTGGACATCTCAGCAAAAGGTCTCCAACAAAATCAACTCGCTGGCATTCGATGACCAGATCTCGGATCATACCATGCGGAGATAGCCTGCTCCAATGTGCTTTGTAAGATCAACCACCAGCCTGCTAGAAGATAAGTACCTAGACTCAAAAGACTTGTACTACCCAATGTATAAATTTCGTTTCATTTGGCTCCGAGGAGTTATCTCCGACTACCAGTCTGGTTGATTCGACCATGCTCGACAGAGCTTACTCGATTCATCGCTCGTGAGAGAAACCCTTACTGTGGTGGAGAGCCTGAGAGACAATGGATACACGGTAGTCGCTGGATGAGATGATGCAGAGCAGCATTTATCGGCATCTCAAGCGGAAGAACCCAACCCGGCACGCGACTTCTGGTGTTTACACGAAGGATCAGTACAGGCTCACATTTGCTCCCCACGCCCCCGGGCCATGATCGAAGCCACCAGAAAACGCCCTCCAGAAAAGCATCGACCACACCGGCCTTGGGCTTCCTCGCAGGCTTGTGGGGGTTTCCTGCACGGCTGCTTGGGCGGGGGAGCGTGGGAGCGAGTTCTGCTCTGGAAGCACCTCGGCAAGGCAGGCCCCCCTGTTATTAAGCGAGTCTCGCTACCGCTGTCTTTGTTGATTCCAACGTCACGGTGGCGTCGAGACCGATTCGCTTCTGAAGGCATCGACGCAGAGGCGTACTCACGGCTTCCAGTAGCTCTCCAGGGAGGATGCAGGTAGGCTTTCACTCTACATGAACCTAGGGTCGGACCCAGCGATCCGCTATTCGTCACGCTGGAGTCGGAAGCGTTCCTCCTCCAGATCGTGGATTTCCCTGGAGCGCTGTAAGACTGAACTTGACTCGGATACAGATAAGACGTAGTCGCGCTGCTTTGTACTTGACTACTACGAACAGAGGATTATTAGCTTGCGAACCAGTTAATATCTGTGACGAAGCTTCTTCGATAGCGAACCTCCACACCGTGCAAAAGGGTGCTTAACTTGCGGTTTGATGTTTCCGCTCCGAGCCTATTTTAACCTCCTGGAACGGTGCAAGTACTCAATCTCGTTTAGTTGCTTTCTTTCTTTCCAGATATGACGTCGGCTTGTTATCATACACGCCGGAGACCCTCGTTACGGCCATCGACTTGTGCTCCTTTTTGTCCGCTTCTCCGGCTAGTGACGCAAAACGCAGCAACAATTTCTAGTGTTGCTTGCGGTTTAACATCAGAATCCGCAGGAAGGGGTGACTTCCCGTGAGCGCAGTCATCGGCGCCAATATACGTTCTGGAAAGCGATTTGCTCTTTGACATGGCGAAAATCAAACGCAAAATACAGGCTCGAGAACTCCCGTAGCGTGTATCGTCTTCCTACGGTATGTCTCGTTTGCGATATCATCAGCACATTCGTCTTCCGGCCATCACAGGATTTCGCGTCCTTCGGTATCTGTATATTAGACGAAGCGATCCCCACATCGTGATTCCCCGTCGGACCACGTAGTGGGAGTGGACGAGTGAGGGGTGCCATGACAGTGTTCCAAGGTTTGGTAGCAGGGCGAGTAGCTTGCCATGATCTCCAGACCAGGTGCCAAGATCACGCACCAGAAGGGGATGTCAAATCCGATCACGTGGGGTTCGGAAAACGGAGCGCGGTTTGCAGAGAACGGCGACAATTTGTTGGAACAAACGCGGATCCGAATTCCGGGCCCCAGCAGACCGACGGCTTTCCGCTCTCGGCTCGAGATCAGCGACTCGGTGGAGGGGGTTCCCTCCGCAGTCGTCGACATATCCTCATATCCCAAGAGCAGCCGCACGAACCGCACTTGTAGCAACTCCAACTACTCTCTCCCTCCCTCTCTCTCTCTCTCTCTCTCCCTCTCTCTCTCTCTCTCCTCGATGTCCCCCCCCCCTGGATCCTCTCAACAGACCGTCTGTCCGTCTCTTCTCCCCTCTGCCCTACTCTGGATCCTCGTCTCCGTCCTTCGGGACACGTTGGGAGATTCCGGCGGCCGCATTTGTTGCAAGGAGAACACGAGCAAGACTCGGAGTTTCTTTTTCTTTCTCTTTTTTACCGTCCTTCCGTCTGTCCTTCCGTCTGTCCGTCCTTTCTTCTTCTCCACCGTCGAATGAGGTGTTCACGTAGACAGAGATTGAAAAACGCATGGGAGCGGCAGCGAAGAGGTCTAAAAGAGGGGAAGTAGGAGAGAAGAGAGAGACAAGAGTAGAGAAGAGAGTAGGCAGGGTCGATAATCACATCGCATTATATTCCACAAGCTAGTTATATCATAATCGAGAGAGCTCACCGAAGCCGTGCACGACGCATCGCATCGTGTCTCGTTGCAAGCGAACAAGCAGCCAAACCAGACTAGACTCGATCCAAGCAAGCCAGCAACTAACGCAACAAGCCAAACAACTACCAGGCATTTTTACGTGAGCCTGCACACTTCCACTCCATACGTCTGCCGCGACCAGACAGAGCATCTAGTCATCCCCTTGAGCACTCCCGCTCTCCCACACACTCCACCCCTCCTCGACCTTCTCAACAGGCTCCAGCAACTTGGCCTGTGACGCCTCTCCAGTCTTAGCCATCAGAGCCTCGACGCAGATGTCAGCCTCGACAGCCTTGCCTTGGCGCACGGGTTCCGCCACAAAGTCGAAAGTGCTGGCGGCGCCGACATCCTCAGGCACGTGCTCTTGCACCTGCCCCTGCTCCGGCTCCTGGGCCTGCTCGTCCTCGGCAACGAGCACAACGGCGGAGGCATCACAGCCCTCGGCATAAAAGTCTTCCGCGGCGAGATCCCCGAGCGGAGCGCGATCAAGCTCAATCACGTTTTCATTGAGCGTCCTCCCCTGCTTCGACCGCTTCGTCTCCGCTGCCCCCTCCACGGCAGGGACCGAGTGAGCCAGCCGCGTCTGGCTAACATCATCTCCCGGCGGCACGTTCTCCTTGCCGCAACTCTCCCTCTCCCTCGCCGCGCTCTCCTCGTCACTACTGATATCCAGCGTGCACGCGCCATGCTCCATCAGGTTCGTGGCCAGCTCTTCCTCGGTATCCTCATGGATCTCAAAGAACCAGCTTTCCCGGGCGACCTCTGTGTGCAGCACGGGGATGGCCAGCTCCTGTGGAGCAGTGAGAGGCGCCGGTGCCGGGGTAGCGGCAGCTGGGGTTTGACGAGAAGAGTACGAGGGGATGGTTCCTGACAGCGCGGCGTCGATGCTGAAGCCCACTCCCAAGCCCGAGGAAGAGGAGGAGAAGCGCGGCGGGTCGACCCTCGTAAACGGACTCGCAGTCTTCCGGCGGTTCAGAATGCCAATCCGCTTCCTCGTCGGGCTCCGCCCGGCCGGGGCGGACAGCGGTACTCTCGTCTCGATCCTGCTGGCAGCCGGGGGCCGCGCGTTGAGGGTTGCGCGACGTGGCGGAGTGGGTGCCGCGGTGGTCTTGACGGACGAGAAACCCGGAGGCGGCGGGGCGCGGGTGAGAAGGTAGTTGGCTGGCTTGCAGAGCGCGTCTCTCGGGCTGGCGGCGTGCGTGCCATCCGACTGTTTGGCACGTTTGGGGGAGAGGAACGCGACGGGATCGATGTTTTCCGCGTCGTTGTCATCGTCGAAGATGGTGGCTTTGCGTTTGGAGGGCGAGGAGAGGGCTAGGGAGGAAGTTAGACGCGGGCGGGGCATGGTAGTGAGGAGACGGATGAGGTTGAGGGGGAAGTGTACCATTCTGCCGATTCTTGAGGCTGGTGAGGTTGTGCAGGCGCGAGCTAGTGAGCGGCGCGAAGGGTTGGCGGCTGCTTGCCATCTGAGTTGCCATTGCTGCTGCTCTCTTGCTCGTGCTTGACGAAGTAGTTTAGCCGATAGGGACCGAAGAGATTCGATTGAATGGCCGATTGGTCAATTGATGGGAGGGTGCTGATCAATTGAGGTTCTCGTTGTTCCTGCGCTCTGATCGATCCACGATTGCTTGTGCTGTGTTGCGTTGGCTGGCTTGGGGATGAGTTTGGGGTGGTGCCGGAGTGCTGATACTGTCGAGTTATTGTTGCGAAGGTACCGACAAGGACGTTGTGGATGTGATGGGCGATGTAGCTAGCGGCCTCAGCCTTGAGTGGTCTTGGTCTGTTGAACGTAATGGATACTCTCGCCCAGAATGCTCCAAACCACCGACCGAGTGAAGACGATGAAAGGAAGAATGAGGGGGGGGGACAGCAGGTATATCCTCCCGGCACAACACCGGCCACTAGTGATCAGTCATCCATGTCGTTTTCTGCCTCCCACCACACGCGACTTTTCGCGATTCCCTCGGCCAGAAGCCAATCAGCCTAAGTGTCGGGTTTGCAGCTCGCACGGCGCTCCTTGGCCGGCCCTGTCTCAGTCTTGTATCGTCGACAGGCCGGGGACGTGGTTGGGCACAGCGAACAGATGCGGCGGTTCTGGTGGACTCGGTATGCAGGGGGCGAAAGGAGGACGGGGAGGGGGAGGGGGAGGGGGACGGGGACGGGGGCTCGACGTTCGCGTGTCGCGTCGGCGCGAGGCGAGAGGAAGACGAGGGAGCGCGTTCCCGTCGTGATGGTGAGGATCTCGCGATGGGAGGGACACGCCATGGGGAGTCGGAAGCAGGGTTGTGCCGGTTCTCGTCGGTTCTCCCTGGTTTGACGGGGGGCTGGGAGGATGGGATGGTAGACGGGGCTTGGGAAGACGAGGGGAAGGATGCAGAGCGGGAGGGAATTGATTTAGAATATGGTATATTGTATATTGTATGTTTATATTGTATAGTTATATTGTATATTGTATATTGTATATTTATATTGTATAGTTATGTTGTATATTGTATATTGTATATTGTATAT
>JAENRP010000204.1:6412-32130 GCA_024741835.1 Diplocarpon mali
CTTTTTTTTTTTTACCTTTAATAATAATATAGCCCTAGTTTAGACCTTTTAATATATTAGTTTTCTTACACTTAGGGTTTGCTAGTAATTAATATACTATTGCCTTAACTTGTATTATTTTATATTCTTTACTAATAGTAGTAGGGGCTACTACTTTTATTATTTAAGACATATATAGAGACCTGAGATAGATAGGTCTTATAATATATATTATATGATCGGCGCAGGCCGGTAGTATAAAGACCTGAGATAGATAGGTCTTATAATATATATCATATAATCGGCGCAGGCCGGTAGGAGGATAAAAGGGCCACCTTCTATATATAGAGATAGCGCGTATCGCCATAGTATTGAATATACCCCATACTTAGGACTTGTCCCCAATATCTTGTCTAAGAGAGCCCGCTTGTGGTGCTTCCTCCTCTTGTTTTTAGGTCTTCCCTTAGGCCTATTCTTGTGTTGTCTCCTCCCCAAGTTTTATATTAGCTAGTATAAGGGCTAGGCTTAATGCTAGTAAAGGAAGGCACTTAGTAAGGAGTTATAATAAAAGGAAGGTGAGTTTGCCGATTTTGAATAATAGCAATTTGACTTATAGTCCTAGCCTAAGAGTCAAATCTAGAATTTTAAAGAATAATGCAATCGGCGTTTTATTAGCTTAATAATTAAGAAAAAAGAAAAATAAGGTAGAGAAGAGAGTTCATTTTATAAATTTCGATAATTTACCAATTATTTTAAAAAACCTAAAAACCATTTATAGGCCGGACCTATAAGTGAAAAATAATAAAATTATTGATAATATTTCTATTTATATACTTCAAATTAATGACTTAGAAAATCTTTTATTTATTTTTAAAAAAGAAAATTCGGACCGTTTTATAAGATTTGATAAAAAAGGAAAGAAGTAGAAAAGCATAATACTAGCTAATATTCAAACTATATATAAAAGTAAGGTAAATAAAGTATAATTAATAAATTAGAGAATCTCTAATAGCTTAAAGCCTAAAGGCTTAGATAATTAGTTTAAATAAGACGAGAAGCTTTGACCTCTAAAGCTAGGTAGCAAATTCGATAAGTTTATTATAAGTAGATTTTCTAATAAACCTATCGGATATTAGCTAATAAAAGAACGTTTTAATATACTAAAAATTGGAGATAACCTAATAGAGTAAGAACGCAAACTACTTTATAAAACCTTAATAAATCAAAAGGACGCCTTAGCTTTTGATTAAACGGAACTTGGTCAAATTCGAAAAGAGGTCACGTCTTATATTAAGATTAAGATAATACCTTATAAAGCCTAGTAAAAGAAAACATTCGAAGTTCCTAAAGCTCTTTAAGAAAAGGTAATCGAAATATTAAAGGATAAGCTGAAATAAGGCATTCTCGAATTCTATAATAGCCCTTATAAGAATAAATAGTTCCTAATTGCTAAGAAAGAAAAGGGAACTTATAGACTAATAATAGTAGTAGTAGAGATAAACTAAGTAACTGTTAAGCACGCTAATATTCCTTCGAATATAGATGAGTTCTTAAATGAATTCGTAGGATTAACCTGCAGCTCTTTTATTAACTTCTTCTTTAGATATAACCAATTCATTCTTAATATTAAATCGAAAGATATAATAGTAATTCAAACCCCTCTTAAGCTACTTCAAATAATAAGATTACCTTAAGAGGCTATAAATTTAATTACTTAATTTATCTAAGTAATTTATAAGATACTAGTAGATTATATACCTAATATTACGCTCCTTTATATAAATGATATAAGAGTAAAAGGATTAAGATCATTCTATAACTATAAAGAAGTTCTCCTTAGTATATAATAATTTATAATAAAATACATTTAGAACCTGGACTAGGTACTTATACAATTCGAAAGGGCAAAAGCAACAGTTAGTCCGAAGTTATAATACTATCTTCTATTAATAGAAATTATTAATTTTATTATTAATTCTAATAGCCGAAGTCCTTAGAGAGCTAAAGTACTTAAAATTAACAAATAGAAGAGGTATAATAATATAGTAAAAGCTTGCGCATTTATTAGTATTATAGTATACTATCGCATTTAGATCAAGGATTTTACTAAAAAGGCAATACCTATTTATGCCTTATTTTAAAAAGGGGCTGAGTTTTAATAGGAGGAACCTTAAATAAAGGCTATAAAACAATTGAAGTAAGTATTGCTTAAAGCGCTATATCTAATTAAAATAGATTATGAAGCTAACGCTAGGCTAATTATACTAATAGTTAATATAAGCTTAATTAAATGGGATACTATCCTTTAATAAGCTAATAGCTAATAGAAAAGATATTTAGCTTACTTTAAAAGTAGTCTTTAGAATTTAGTAGAGATAAAGTATAATACTATTAAATAGGAATGCAAAGGCGCCTTAAAGGTAATGAAAAAGATAAGAAGCGACCTTTATAGTACTTACTTCATCTTTAAAACTAATGCTAAAGTGCTAGTAGAATAATTGAATAAAGCTATAAGCGACCTATTAGGAGCCTTACTAATAAATTAGATCGCTTAGATAAGACTAATAGACTTTGAAGTCAAATATATTCTAAGAATGAAAAACACTACTACCGACGGCCTTTTAAGAAGAACTTATCCTTACCCCTTTAATTTAATTAAAGAAGATGAAATAGATATTAATAAGTAGGTAGAGATTAAAGTTAGTTATCTATTAATATATCGCCTTAAAGGGACTTGACTCGCAAGCTTAGCCTATAAGTCAAATAAGAGGATTTTATTACCTAACTACTTAAGTGACTTTAAAGAAATTGTAAAATTTTTAATTATACTTAGATAATTAAAGATAGTTTCTCTTAAGGATTTTCAGAAGTTTAAAGCTAAAGCTTTAATTTATTTAGTATAAGAAAGGCGGTTATTTAAAAGAAGCGATAACTCATTTCTTATATAACTCTATTTAAATAATAACAAATTATAAGCTAAGGCTATTTAAGATGTTTATAAGGAGACAGGCTATTAAGGAGCTAAGTCCACTTACTATTAGCTCTTAAGAAAATTCTTTTAGAAAGGTTCTTTTAAGAACTGCAAAGCTTTTATAAAAAGCTATATCCCTTATTAGAAATGAAAACCTAGTTATAAGGAGAATCTCTATCGTACAGAATGGACGGAGTCTCCACTTATTCTGGAGACCCTCTACGTGACTATGCTAAGTCATAGACTCTCCCTTTTCTTTCCGAAGTCTTCTTACCATATATATACTAGATAAAAATACAATTAATTATCTTCTCCTACTTCTGCGAGCCTCTTAAGCGACTTAATAAAGGCCCTTTAGCCGACTGTACTATAGTTATAAGCCCTATAAGCACTTTAATATGCTTTCTCTTTGCATGCAACTGGCTAAAGGGCCCTTTAAGCTCTTAACCGACTCTTTAAGTATTTATAACAACTCGAAGGACTTTCATTTTTAATTAATAAATCTCTATTTTCTAATCGAACCTTATTTGCAAACTCTATTTATATACCTAACCTTTTTATTAGACTCTATTTAATATATCTAACTCTTTAAGCATCTCTAAGCCTTGCCTTAATACCTTTGCCTTTTAAGTAAAGTAGTTTAATAAATATATATTCTTTGCTAAGCTTTATAATATTACTATTTTTACTAATCTAAGACTTTTATTTAAGTCAATTATAAAGACTAAGCCTTAAGCTCCCTTTATATAAGAGCTTAAGGAATTAGAAACGGCCAACTTCTGTATATTATACGCAAGGTTATATAAAGAGTATATAGCGACTTTATTTAAATAGATTTACGCCTGCTTTCCCTTAGGAGATTTATTAAAAGCTCCTCTTTTATAGGCTTTTTATAAAGATATTAAGGATAAATATAAAATCTTAATAAAAGAGTACCTTATGCGTAAGGAGACTTAAAAGACCTAATGTAAATACTATAAACTATTGAGCTTAAGTGAGTCGGCGCAGTAGGTATAGGAAACTTCTAAAGGTCGATGGTCGATATATTAGTAAGAGTTAGGAAAGGAAGGTTACCCCTTTCTTCCCTATAGCTATATACGTATTAATATCCTATTGATTAAGCAGTAGGGTTATATGATAATATATTAGAGTGATAGCTGTATTACCTATCTCAATACCCCTACTTAAACCTTACTCCAATTGACCTGCAGTTAAGAAAATAATAATTATCCTTTTGCGCTAATCCAATTCCTAGGTATCTCTTTAAATTAAAAACAATTAATTAATAGCAACTTCTATTAAAATTACCAATCCTACTCGTAGGGTAGGACTAGGAGTCAAATTTCCTAAAAGATATTCTTTTATAAGACTATATAACTTGACTTATAGTCTAGGCCTAGGAGTCAATCTAAAAACTTTCCTTTATAAGACTATATAACCTAACTCGCGGGGTAGGCCTAAGAGTCGTCCTTAAGCCTGCTAAGCCCCTACTGTCTTCTATAACCTTAGCATATCTTTAAATGCTTTGAACTTTGCAACTATCTTTAATAGCTTTATAAATCTATCTACTACCATTCGATCGGTTGGAATATAGGTGATTGATAACTTATTCTTTATAATAAGATTGCAAATAAAGTAGTAGGCAATATTAATATATTTCGATCGCTTATATAAGTGTGGATTCTTTGCAAGTGCAATCGCCCTTGTATTATTTGCTTAGAGATTAATATAGTTCCTATCTCATTTAATATACTTAATAAAACCTATATCTTTTAGAACTTAGGCGATCTATAATCCTTACTTGCAATTTGATAATATTAATATATATTCGGCCTTAGTACTTGCGGTAGCTACTGATTTCTGCTTTCTACTTTCCTACAATATAGGTCTGCTATATAGCACTGCTACGCTTTTAGATATACTTTTCCGACCTTTTATATTTGCCTAATTAGAATTAGTATATACCTTAAGCTTTGCACTTATATATTTTATTAGTCTATATCTTACCTTTTATATGATTATCAATTGAAGGTACCTTCTAAGTCGCTTAATTGCATTTTTATATTAAATCGTCGGATCCTTTAAGTTCTGATTAAGTTGCCTAGTGATAAAGGCGATATCTAGTCTTATATATACTATAGTATATATAATTGCTCTAATATCCTATTAATACTTCTTCAGATCTCCTCTCTACTCATTTTCATTAGTAGGCTCTAACTTGTTATACTTTCCTTTAATTAGAGTACGCTTTAGCTTAAAGTTAGGAGTATAAGTGGAAAGTCCTATTCAGTCTAGGATCTTCTTAATATACTGCTCTTAATCTAATTAGAGTTCTTAAGTGGAGCGGTTCCTTATAACGTAGATGCTAAGGATCTTATAAATTCCCCCTAGATCCTTAGTATTAAAACGTTTCCAAATTGTTATAAAGAACTAATCCAATTGAGTAGTTGTTTTCGCAGCTATAGTAATATCGTCGATATATAGTAGCAACTTGATTCTACGCTTAGCATAGGTAAATAGACAAGGGTTAGCTAGGCTTTGAATAAATCCCATTTTCATTAAAGCAGAGCTATATAAGAGGTTCTAATTATAGGCTGATTATTTAAGCCTATAGATACTATAGAGTATATAAAAAGAGTGGCCAGCGTATATAGGAATACTATCAGGTCGGGAGAGAAAAATCCGTTCTTTTATAATCGCTTTAATAAATGCATTTTTAATATTATACTATCTGCATTTAAGGTCCTTAGCAGCTACTATTGCTATAAATATGCAAAGGGTATCTATGCGAACTGTTAGTGCGAACGTATCGAAATAGTCTTTTCTATACTATTAAGAGAAGCCCTTAGCTATAAGCCTTGCCTTATAACGCTTTAGGGTTCCATCTACATATATCTTAATTATAAAGACCTATTTTATTAATACTAGGTTCACGTCCTTTAGCGTTAGTTCCTCTATCTATATACTATTTGCAATAAGAGAGCTTATCTCCTCTTAGATTGCCTTACTCTATACTGCTCTATTCTCTAGGTCGTTAATAGCTTTATTATACGTCTT
This sequence comes from Diplocarpon mali, assembly GCA_024741835.1. Classification (NCBI taxonomy): domain Eukaryota; kingdom Fungi; phylum Ascomycota; class Leotiomycetes; order Helotiales; family Drepanopezizaceae; genus Diplocarpon; species Diplocarpon mali. Next base: position 12,420 of record JAENRP010000204.1, read on the forward strand.
TAGAAGAGAGATTTTCATTATTCCTTTAGCGGCTAGGAACGCATTATCTTTATCAAAGCTCTATTAAAGTTCGAGCTTATAGATCCTATGCGCTATTATAGCCTAGATATGCTTAGATTTGCGTTTATTTAAGGTGTCTTCCAGTTCTAAGTCTCTATTCCTCTTTAAAGACGTAGGTTCGGCTATAGGTTCTATAAGCTTATTATTTAAGGAATCGCTTTCTAATAATAGAGGCTTATTATTACTTATACCTATTTTAGGAATATCCTTTACTATAGGCGCTTTAATTAAAGGGACGATAATATCGAAGTTGTTTTATACTTTAAGCAGTTCGCGGACGATAGGAATAGTCTATTCGGCCTTTAGATAACTAACTAGTTATCGATCAGCAGGTGCGCTTAATATGCCTAAGCTAAGAGAAAGGGGTTATTAGTTCGGCTTAATAGTATTACTATCAAGTAGTATACCTTGCGAATCTCTAGGTATGCGGAGCTTTAAGGATAGCTTTTCCCTATTTTAAGATTCGTCGAACTCAACTATTAAGGATATGATTACTCGCCTTAGATCTAGCGCGTATACTATCTATTGCTTTATTATCTATTTAATATACCTAATAAATATATACTCTCTACCTTAGTCTATTAGCTTCTTGCTTTTTATACCCGCGGGCTAGGACTTCGGGCTAATATAAGAGTAGCAGACGCTTTTAAAGACGCGGATATAGTCTAGGCTTGGTTTCTATTTAAAATATGCCTTATATAGCGATATTCGAGTGCTACTAACTATTAGTCCACTACCTATTCTATTTCGCAAGTATATGTCTGCTTTAATCGTAAGGTCTTAGAATTCTAATAGTAGGTTAGTATCTTATAGTAGAGCGCGATAGTCAGTCTTTACTTATTAGATACTTCGCTTAATAATGCTATTTTAATAAGAACCTTTATATATTATAATTAGTTTATAATAAACTCCTTATTTTGCTTATTCATTAAGCTTTGCCTTAATTTCTAATGTATTATCAGACCTAATAGCTATTAGCTTTAACTAGGTCCGGCGTTCCTCTATCACTTTTTAAGTTTCTAACTTTTCTATAAGCTTAAATTTAGTCTTAGCGCAAATGGTCTATATCTGCCAAGTGGAGTTATCTACTATTTGAGAAAACCAATTATTTCCTTTAATTAAGGTTGTGAATAGTCTAGCAGTATCGATAGATATTAGCGCTAGTATCGAATCTTTCTATAGACTGAGCTTAGTTCGCATCCGATTTCGAAGTTTTATCAGCTTGCAAATTCGGCACACTAGGCGATCCTTCGGTACTTAGATCTTCTGTTTTAGGGTCGAGACCTTATGCAGGCCCTTCAATTTCTCTAGCCTTAGATGCGCGAATCTTCTATGCATTAGCTAATACCTTAATAGGCTTTCGGCTTCTAATAGCTTTAATAGCCTATTGTTAGTCGATACTTTATTATCGGCGGCTAAAAAGGACTAGTAATAGCAGTTTAAGGTTTTGCTATTTTCCAATTGCAAGCCCGGCTTAAGAGTCGTTTTTAGTAAAACCGCGAGATCTACTCGCGGTCCTAGCTTAAGAGTCGATTTCTTAAAAATGGCAAGATCTACTCGCGGTCCTAGCTTAGGAGTCGTCTCTAACGAATTCGCGAATTTCACTCGCGGTCCTAGCCTAAGAGTCATTTCTGCGAATTTCACTTGCGATCCTAGCCTAAGAGTTGTTATTAGCGAATTTGCAGAATCCACTTGCGGTCCTGGCCTAAGAGTCATTTCTATCAAATTCACTTATAATCCTAACTTAAGAGTCTATCCATTCTCCTTATCCTCGCTTAATTGTATTAAGGCGGAGAGTGCACTTTCCTTAAAGGAATTCACTTATAGGTCTAGCCTAAGAGTCAATTTCTATAATATTACCTTTAAGATAATATAAAGTCTATTTTTAATTTTAGCTTTAAAGATCACTTTATAATTATTATTTATAAATTATATAAATTGATTATTAAAAACTCCTATATAATTTAACTTTATATAAATCTTATAGCTAGATAAGAGATTGATGCTTAAGCTAGGCATAAGGAGAACATTTTGCAAAAGGAAAGAAATGCTAGCGATATTCATCTTTACTATACCTATTAAGTCTATATATAACCTTCTACTACTAACTTTAATAGAGCGCCTTTTTATTTTAGTAAGCGGGCCTTTAAATAGGTAGGGTTTATTAGTCATATATACTATATAACTAGTATCACTATACTAATTGGATTTAAGGATCTTATAAAAATCGGCTTTTAAGATATAAGCATCTTTATTATAATTATTATCTAAATTATCAGAAGTGGATTTAGGTTTAAATAACCTACTATTATTATTAAAGGTATCTACTAAAGTTCTGACTGAATAGCCTTTTCCTTTGCCTTTCCTTAATAGTTGCAGCCTTTAGCGGGATAAGGGCAGTTTGCTTCTTAACTTCTGCTTTAATTGCTTCTTAATATTAAAGCTAGCAACTATATTAATTAGTTGCCTTCTAACTTTACAATTAGTAATATTATAAGCACTATTATAAAAGTAGTATCTCTAATAAGCTCAAGGGCTCGTCCTACGCTCCTTCCTTTTCTTAGGCTTATCGTTGCCCTATAATATGGCATTTGCCGATTTAGAGTATCCTTTAAGGTCTTACTTAACAGTTTGAAGGAGGTCGATCTTCTTATAGATCTTAAGGTTAGGTTGGATAAGAAGAAATTGTTTTATAATAGCAAACTTAAGAGAGAGGCTATTAAGTAGGAAATTAAAAAGCTGAGTTTCCCTAAAAGTTATAGCTATCCTAGGATCTGCAGCTCTTACTCTCCTTCTTACTTTATATAGTATAGACTAGGTAGAGTCTATATTTATATTTATATCCTTGCTATCTTTGTCTTTTCTATATTAAAATGAAGTGATCCGCTATAATAGATGCTAGGTATTAAGGGCAGTTATCTAAGAGTATTTTGCCTTTAAAGTATCCTATCTTATCTTTGCATTATTATGAACTTAAATAAAATCTCGGTCTTTATCGCTTAAACCTCTATTAATCTTAAGCTTACATTTAGCTAAGGCCAGCTTATACTCCTTCTCCTTTTTTATATTTAAAATCTGCCTTTAAGATTCTTAGTTATTATCTACTAAAGCTCCTAGGCTAAGCTTATTTAGTATATCTGGCAAATCCTTAATAGTTATATTAGCTGTTGAAGTAGAAGTAGACGAATTAGTAGAGGGAGTATAGGAGGCTGTTCTTGCGTATTTAATAAGTGTCTTTTAAATCGCTATTTCAATGCCTTTGCTCTTAAAGTAAAGCTCTAAATCGTCGAACTATCGTTATTAGTTCTTTTAAAAGAGTTAAAGGTCTCTAGGCTTAGTGTTTCGATCGGAATCGGATGCTATTACCGTTTCAAATAGAATTGCGTTTAAAATCAAATAAATTAAATAGTTAAGGGCACTCCTCCTATCGAAAAGTTGAAATGATTAAATAGTAGGTATTATAAAAGTATTAAATAGGGAAGAAGTCCTCTTATCGAAAAGGGTTTTTAGGCTATAACGCAGGGAATCATACCTCCTACGAAATATAGTAAAGCAAGGAATTATACCTCTTATAGTACTAAAGGGTTATAGAGCAAGGAATCACACCTCTTGCAATACAGGTTAGTTGAATAGGGAATCATACCTCTTATTCGCCGATTGCTCGCCTCTTACTATAAGTCTCGTTCAACTTCCTATTAATAGTTATAGCGCAAGTGCTTTCTAAGGGAAGTTAATAATCTATTATCGGTCTATCTAAGGCTTATAACCTATTGAGCTTAAGTAAGTCGGCGCAGTAGGTATAAGAAACTTCTAAAGGTTGATAGTCGATATATTAGTAAGAGTTAAGGAAGGAAGGTTACCCCTTTCTTCTTTATAGCTATATACGTATCAATATCCTACTAACTAAGCAGTAGGGTCATATGACAATATATCGGAGTGATGGCTGTATCACCTATCTCAATATAAACTACTATTAGAATAAGTCTCTAAGACTATCGATAGAACGCTTTTAGCTTCTATAATAGCTTAAGCTTAAATCTAAGCTAAGAAGCTCTCCTCCTTAATACCTAATAGAGATACTCCTATAAGTGGAACTACTACTAATGACCTATATATTAATTTAGTAAACTAATAACTCTTAATTTAAGGCCTAGTATCTATTTTATAGTTTAATATTACGCCTTTTAATAAGGCTATTTAATCTTAGATAAGGCTTTAGTACTACAACATACTACGCTAAGGTAAGATTAAGAGAACTAATACTTAGTAGTAGATCTAGGAGTAGTAGGAGGCGTACTGCTTAATAAAGTAATATAGTTTTCCTAAGATTAAAGGGAGATTAGGAGTGATTGACTTTTTAGACTTAATTATAGTAAAGATTAATTTAAGTTAGGCGACTCACTTAAAGGAGGAAATAATCATTAATAAGCAAATAGGAGCCCTATATAAGTATAACTTAATATAGCTAAGCTGCGCCCTAAAGGGCATTGAATCTAATAGAGCGATTAATAATAAAGGGCTAGCAGTTTTTACTACTTAAGAGTCTTTCCTAAATGCCGAAACCCTTTCGCAGGCTCTAGCGAGTAGCTCTTAAAATCGCTCTATAAGCTCTAGAAGGGAAATTAAGCCTAAGTGCCCTTGTAGAGGCTCTACCAACCACTATTAGAAGCCCTAGGACTATTACAAACTATTATACGCTATAGACGGGTATAAGGAAAATATAAAGGTTCTTCCCTTATAAGAGGAGGTCCTATAAATATAAAAGGCATTAAATGTAAGAGACTAGTTTAAGGGTCTTTAAGCATGGCTTAAAGAGAATGATATTATAATAATAGTAATTGATAAATTTAAAGGAAAGGCTTTAGCCTTTAAAGAGGATGGTTTAAGCAAAAGGGAGAACTTACTAGTCTTTATAATAATAGATCCCTTTGCTTTTAACGCTTTTGAAGAATCGTTTAACGTCTACTACCTCTTTAAGCTAGAATGCTACCCGCTTTCCTTAAGTATGCTCTTTAATAATTGCGTAGTTATTTATATTATTAATTCGAAGGATTTACTTATTACAAGCACCTTTAAGCCGTCTGGCGACTTATAGTAATATATTGAAGTAGGTACCTTAAGACTCCTAATTATTAGGAAAGGTAATAGATATATAATAGACTCTCTTTTATAATATGATAGCTCTCTTATAAGGATAACGCTGCGCAATATTACTATTATAAAGGAGTTTACTACTAATATTATCTTAGAGAGGCTTCTTGCGGATAAGGGTTTTTAATACTTTAGGGTAGACCTTACTTTACGCTTTAGGAGCATTGGAGATTCTATAAAGCGAGCTTAGTTAAAGCGTTACTATAATCTCGTTTTTCTTTAAATATAAGCCTATTAACTATTTAAATCTTTTAAATATACTTTAATATAACTTCTCTACTTTAATAGCGTTTCCTATAGCTGAGATAACGCTTTATAATAGGTTCTAGTTTAGCTATATGCCTATCGAGGTATAGGATAATAACGCGTATATATAGTACCTTTGCATAGGCTACTTAGGCGCAAAGGCTCTCTAAGCGCTAGTTAAGTGCGCTAAGGGAGTGAAGATCAAGGGAATATAAAGGCTAGAGTACTTTATATGCGTAATAGCGTTTGCTAAATAAGTTATTTCTTGCGCTACCTTTAAGAATCAATCTTTAAGGCCCTTCTTTAAGATCTCTTAAGATCTCTTTAACTTTTTAAATAACTTATATAATAGTTGCTTATAAGTTCTTTTAATTAAAGATAAGTATAGCAGTATACTTTAGACATTCTTATTAAGATCGAAGGGTAGAGATATAGTTATAAAGGTCCTTTAAGCCTTTAAAGCATAGGTAAAACGCTAATATAGGCTTTCTATTTATAAAATTAGGTAAGATAATGATACTTTAATAATCTCCTTAAAGGAAGACTCTTTTATAAAGTACTAGAGATAGGTAAAAGAGGAGGGAATTGATTTAGAGCTTACTCTTGCCTATATATACTAATCTAATAGAGGCGCAGAGCAAGTAGAAAGGGAGTTAATTAAATACTCTATTAAAATAAGGATCTACGCTAGGCTTTTAGCAAGCCTTTGGCCAAAGGTTATAAAGGCTGCTATATACCTTTATAATATCTCCCTACTCGCTAGGAAGAAGATGATCTTATTAAGCGAGGCTCTTTATAGTAAGTTTAAGTAGTATTTTCGATTTTATAAGCTATTGCTTATTAAGCAAATAACGGCAAGCTTAAAGCCCGACTGGAGTCGCATTTATGCGTATAGTACTTGCATATACCCTTTAATTAAAGAGAAGAAGGCAAGGAAGGACCGCCGAACCTTTAAAATTGAACTATAAGGGTATTTAAGTTACTTAATTAGATATATTACCTTTAATATTTATAGAATCTGGGTTCTTATACTTTAGTAAGTAATAACGACTTATAATATCGAATTCAATAAGTCTCTCTTCTATAGTCTAGAAGCTAAGCGTATAAACCCTATATTGCGCTAGGAACTTAAGATAACCTTCTAATTGATCGAAGAGGGAGAGGGAGCTTAGGACGCTAAGTTCGAAGGCATTTTTAAGAAATCAGAGCTTATTATAAGGCTAAACGCAATTGCTATAAAAGAAGCTACTATATAAAAAGAGCTTATATTATATACTAATGCTACTTTATAGCCTTTAACTAATAATATAAAAGGCCTTAACTTAAATCCAAATTCTTTAAAAGACCCGCTTAGAAACTTAAGGGTAGAAGCAAGCAAATTAGAAGCTACTTCGCCAGTCTTTAAAAAAGCAAATAGCAACTAGAGCTTAAAGGTAATAATTCTTTATAAAGGCCCTATTAAAGAAGGAACTATAAATGACTTTAAAGGAATCTTTAAAAATAAGTTTTATAAGGCGATCGGCAGATCTTTAGCCGCTATTTTATATAAGAATAGAGATAGCTTAAAGGCTTTAAGATAAAGTCTTTAATTATAAAGGCAGGCCTTAATAAACTTTAGTAAAAGGCTAAAGGCACTACTATTAAGATTTAAAAGGAGCTTTAATAGTCTTATAAGAAGCGATTAGAAAAAGGAGCAGGCCTTAATAATATAATACCTTAAGTTATAATACTAGCTTAAAGACTTTAGGCTTAAGAGATAAAGCTACCTAGACTCCTAAAGGAACCTTTAGTAATAATAAAAATAGAAGAGGAGACTTATAAAGAAAAGCGCAAAGAGGAACTCCCTCTTCTTAAGTAAAAGAGGATAAAACGCTTAAGCGTTAAGTAATAAGAGACTTTAAAAGTGTATACTATTACTTTAAAGTATATACTCTTTTAAAGTAATATTGATTTACCTTACTCCTTATATATATAGAAGTTTATATCAACCTTTTAAGCGAATAAATAGATAAGAGAGGATAAGAAGGACTATTTAATAGTTTATATAATTATTAAAGCTATAATTAATAGTTAGGTAAAGGACAAAGCTTAGTCTCTTAACCACTTATAGTACTAAGGCTCTTTGCCAAAGCCTTTAAAAGGATAGCTGGACTTAGAGAAGTACCCTTTTAATAAACGATTTAAAGAAGGAGGGCGCTAGGAGATTAAGAATCTAGAATCTTAAAGTTGCTAAAAAATCGTATAAAAGGACTACTTAAAGCTCTTGCTAATACTATTAAAATAGGTTTTTACTTATAAGGTTAATAGCTTTAGCGAGCTTTTAAAGTGCCGATTATAGCTAATTATATAAAGGGATCTTTAAGATAAAGCTTCAATTTTCTCAACCTATATAGCTACGCTTATAGCAAGGTCTTTTAAAGTATTAATAGCACTTACCGCATACTTTAATATAGAAGTAAAGCAGTTCGACGTTATTAATGCGTTCGTTAACGCTCCTAGAGACCTAAGGAGTACTTTAATCATATACTTCCTACTAAATGGCTTTAAGCGCCCTAGTATAGTAGTAGAACTGGACCGCGCGCTCTACAGGCTAAAAGACTCTTTAGTACTATAGTATAGGAACTTCGCAGGAATGCTTAAGGGCCTTTAACTTAAGCTACTAAGCGAGGAGCCTTATATTTTTATAATAAAGGATCGTATAGTCTTTATAGCGTTTTATATTAATAATATTTAAGTATTATATAAGGCCTTTAACTTAGATTAAGCGACTTATTTAATTAAAGACTTAAAGAAGGCGTACAAGCTTACTATTATAAGAGATATCTCCTAGTTCTTTAAAGTAAGGATTATTTAAAATAAGAAGGCAAAGAGGATCTCCTTAATTTATAATACCTATATTAAGAAGATCGCTTAAAAGTTTAGAGCTAATATAAGGAGAGTACTTAATACTCTACTACTAAAGAAGGAATTTATTAAAAACTTAAGGCAAGCTTCTTTAAAAAAGGTAAAGGAGTACTAAAAGAAAATAAGCTTTATTCTTTATATAGCGATTATAATACGCTTAGATATTGCATTCGCAGCCTCTTAATTATCTTTCTTTTTAATTAATCTAAGCTTTAAGCACCTCTTAACTATAGATTAGACGCTTTAATACCTATATAGCATACGCTTCTTAAGAATTGCCTATAGCTTTAAGGCTAAGGAATACCAACTAGTCGCATCTTTAAATGCTTCTTTTAAAGATAATCGAAAGACCTATAGATCCTCTTAAGGATATATCTTCTTCTTATTTAAAGGACCGATTATTTAAAAAGCGAATTGCTAAGCGATTGTCACGCTCTCTTCTATTAAAGTAGAACTCTATAGTATAGTTTCTACTGCAAAGGAGATAATAGCTATAAAATACCTCTTTAAGGAGATTCGCATAGATTCCCTCTTTAAATAGAATATATATTACGATAATTAATAGACGATTCAGCTAATTATTATAAAGAATAAGAAGATTAAAATAAGCCTTTAATATATCGAAATTAGCAATATATAGATCTGCTAAGAGTATTAAAGAGGAAGCTTTTAAATAATCTACCTCTCTATTAAGGAGATATACATAGATAGGCTTACTAAGAATCTAGACTATTAGAAGTTTAAAAGCTTTATTTATTTATTAAACCTTTAGAGCTTTTAAACAATTATTTAATAACTTGCACTTATTAGTAAGTAGTTACTTATTATTAAAAGATTTATACTTATAAGCTCTTACTCTTTTATAGTTATATTTATTTATTTTCTCTTATAAAGCGTACTATAAAAGCTTCTCCTTTTTTAAAAATATAAGATAGGTAATATTCCTAAGCTGCTATTATAAGGCGCAACCCTCTCTTAAATTCTCTTAGCTAAGGCCAAGAGCTAAAACGCTATAGCTATAAGCTCTATATAGATCTCCTTTTAAGAGAGGCCTACTAGCACTCCCTTAGCCAAAGGCCTGCTAGCAAATATACTAGCAATAGTAAGGGCAATAGCAGGAGGTGCGGCGATAGAGGCGGCAAGGGCAAGGGCGGTAAGGGCAAGGACAGGCGCGGTAATAGCAAGGGCTAAAGAGATAAATAGGAAGACTATAGTAGCGGCTGCGATAGCAGAAGCAAAAGGGATAAAAGCGGCAGCAATAGCAAAGGCGAATGGGTTTAAGCTAAAGGGGCTAAGAGCAAATGGGAATAGTACGCTAAGAGCAAGGGAGGCAGCAGCACTACTACTCGCAAGAGTAGCAGGCCCTCTTAGTATTAGGGTCCAATCGCTCTTATCTTTTAAAATTAGCTTAAAACTTAATAAGATTTAATAAGACGTACTATAGAAGCTCTAAAGCGTACCCTTTATTATATTAAGTAGTAGTACTACCTCCTTTTTAAAGGTGCTATAAGCGCAGGCCGATATAATAGCCTTTTAAGAAGTAAGAAGAGGTCCGCTAGCCTGCTAGCAGCTATTACTTAATATTATATAATAAATATAATGCATACTAAAGGTACTATTAAAGTATTAATAATTGAGATTGCTAGTACTCTTATATGTAATATAATATATATACGTATTATCGCGCTCTATTATAGGCTTAGGCATATAGCGCGCAATAGGGGCAGGGCTCTTTAGCGGCGGCGGCGGTAGGGGCAGCAGCGGCAGCAAGGGCGATAGTAGCAGCAGCTTATTGCCTAGCAGGCGCTAGGACGAGCGCGCTAAGGTTATAGCTCTTAAGGGAGTGCTAGCGACCTAGCGCAAAGTTAGTACGATATAAGGTATAGGGACTCTAAGGGTCTTACTTTACAAGGGCGGCTAGGGCCACGATAAGCAGGAGTTCCTTTTATATTTAAAAAATTATTAGTATAAAGACGATATTTTTAAATAATAAAGGAGGGTTATTTTTAAAAGAAGGGAAGGAGAACCTCTGCGATAGAAATACTTTATAAGAAGCCTAATAAAGCACTAGCATAGAATTATAAAGATTCCTAAGAGCGCTTATTACCTATAGCAACCCTTCTTATTTTAAAAGGAACGACCTTTAAAGAGGCAGTATATAAGATAGAGCCTCTTTTCTTTATAACTGCTATTCTTTCTTTTATTTTATTTATATAGCTAAGCAATTCTAAGAGCATCGCCTAACTAAGGGGTATATTATATAAAATAGATAGAGTCTCCACTTATTCTAAAGACCCTTTATATAATTATACTAAGTTATAGACTCTCCCTTTTCTTTCCAAAGTCTTCTTACTATATATATACTAGATAATAATACAATCAATCATCTTCCCCTACTTCTGCGAGCCTCTTAAGCGACCTAATAAAGGCCCTCCAGCCGACCGCACCACAATCTCCTATTCCTAACCTAGATATTAGGCCTTTTCTATAAAGTCAGCCTTAATATTATATAGGTACTAACTACTAAGAATAGGATAATATATTTTATTCTAATAAAGGAAGACCTATTAGGATGGCCTAAAGGACGACCTTTAAGATCTGCTAACTCTAAATCTATTGCAAAGTTCCTTTAAGAAGACGTAGTCTATTGCTATAGACTTTTTAAAAGACTAACTATTAATAGAGGCCTTGAAAACAAAGGAGTAGTTAAAGCTTTCTTATGAAAATATAGTATTAAGCGGGTTTAAATCTTAATATATAACTCGAAAGCTAATAAAGTAGTAGAATAAGAATATTATAATATTCTTAATAGTCTATCTAAAGTTACTTATAGAGGATTTAAGGATTAAATAAAACGCTTTTATAAAATACTCTTTACTTATTGAATAATAATCTATAAACTAATTAAAGTTATACTATTCTTCCTTATCTATAGTAGAAAGGCATAGCTCCCTCTTAAATCTCAATAGCCTATTTAAAGATTATTCAACTATAGTCAAATTTAGAACCGTTCCAATTTACTTATAATAAGATACTAATAACTTAAGCTTTAAGATATAGATATAAAAGAGATTATTTTGCAAAAGAAATAATATTAGGAAAAAGCTAAGGAAGCGTAGGCTGCTTTTAAAATACTTAAGACTTACCCTATTTAAAAAGATAATCTTATCTTAGTTTATAATATTATAAGAAGTATTAATATATTAGTAGATACTAAACTTGACTATCGATAGCTTAGCCTATTTAAAGTTAAATTTAAGTAGAAAGAAAAGGGATACTATTCTCTTTAAGAACTTAATAGAGTTAATATTAAAGGAACCTTTGCAATTAACCGACTAAAGCGCTTTTATTAATATAACTAGACCTTATTCCCTTTAAAAGACGAATTAGAAATTAATACAACCTCTAAATCTTCTATAAGAACTAATAGTAATATAAGCAATTTTGAACCCTTAGATAAAGACTAAGATTTTTCCAATTTGACTTATAAGCTGGTCTTATAAGTAAAGAATATTAAAATACCTAATTAATCGCAACCTTAAGTTATTATTTTTAAAATATCTAAAGAACGCAGATAGGAATATTAAATGATTTCCTAGCTTATCAATTGTCCTACCTTCCTTTAATCCTTATTTTTACATTTTCGGCAAGGTCGCCTCCTTTATTATTTAAAATATAGATCTTTTAAGATCACTTTAAATTCTTACTTACTTTAACTTATTTTATATTCTTAATATAGGCCTTTAATTAAAGTATTCCTATTACTTTCCTTAAATAATAAATAAAAAGTCCAATTTCCTTAATATATATATAGTAAACCTATTATAGTTTATATACCCTTTTAATTCTTATACCTTATTAAACTCTCTTATTTATACTCCTTATCTTTTATAAGTAATATGCCTTTAAAGAACTTACAAATGGTTTTATCTACTATAATAAAGGATAAATAAATACTAGTTATAAACTTCTCTTAGGATAGTAGAGCTATTATATTATTAAAGAGCTTTAAATCGACCTACGTAGCTTTAGGAAATATAGAGTAATAAAAACTCCTTTTAGCTTATATAAATACTATTAATAATCTTTTAACCTAAGTAGCACTTGGAATTCTCTAATTCGACGACTTCTTAATTAAAGAATTAAGACTAAAGGGAATCTTTAAAAAGGAATTCTTAGCTGACGCAGATTAATATATAACTTTAGCTAATGCTTTTAAAATAGATTAAGATAAAAGGGAAGAATCTATTTAATAATTAGATAATTCAGCCATTAATAAGAAAGGACTCTTATTTTATTCGCACTTCTTAATAAATATTGATTCTAATAATAGAAGGCAAGTATTATTAAAAATTCTTAAAGAGAATACTCCTACTATTAGAGCTATTCAGATTCTCAATTTCTTTATTATTTAAAAAGGAGTAGTAAAATTCTAAGGTAATCGAATTCGCAGTTGCAGATTTATAGGCCTATCTAATATAATACTTATAGCAGTTAATAGAGCTATAAAAAGATTAAATTAGGCTATAGATATTACCCTACTTAATAGTACTATTATTAATATACTAAGGCTCTACGCTTTTGCTTATAGTTTACTTATTTTAAAAGAGAACTGGACTCCTATATTAGGGTTTAAATAAGATTTCTTTAATAATAAAGAAAGGAATTAGTTATTTATAATTAAGCCTACTTTAAAATTCGCCTTTTAGCTTAAAGATATAATAAGTGCTAAACTATATAATTTAACTTATAGTCCTAGATTAGGAGTTAGAAATAAGAATTTTAAAACTGAACCTAACTTGCCTTTTATTAAAATGATTTTAGAAACTGCTATTAAATAAACTGCCTAAATGCTTAATATAGCCTCTTTGGAATTTTTAGAATCTTTAAGGGACTCTCCTCTAATAGAACGACCTATTTTAGCTTAACCTTTAAAAAGGATAGATCGTTTAATAGCTACCTTAGCTAATTTGCAATTTGAAACTAAAGGATTATATACTTAATTAGACTCTTTCTTTAATAATTTAAAGGAGCTAGTTCTTAACTTCTTTATATTTATATATAACTATTTTAAAAACGATAATATAGGAGAAGACCCTATTCCTACTACTTTAAAGATAACTAAAAGAGTTGTTAAATAGATTCAATAGCTTATCTTAAATGAGTTTGCCCTTATAGATATTATTTAATTCTTTAATAATTATAAAAGTTAAGAACTTAGTCTTTTAGATACTAAGCGAGACTATTTTATCTTATAAGAAAGAGAATGCAAAGAGGAATCTATTAATTAGGACATTTGTAATTATAGTAATATGCTTCAATTAGTTATTCTCAACCTTAAGCTTAAAGAATAATATAATATTCAAGTGTCTTTTATAATAAAAACTCGCTTTTAATAGTATCTTCCTAGTATAGAAATCGAAGGGAGAAGACTTTACAACCTTTATATTTGCTCTCTTTCAGTTTACTATAGTCTTAATTATAAAGGCTTTAATATTAATAAAACTATTAAATACCTTAAACTTCTCTATATAGTAGAAGATATTAATCTTTTTCTAATCTACCTTAATAATCAATTCTTTATCTCTTTAAAGATACGCAAATCTAACCTATTAATAATAGAGGCATCTTTAGGTATTATAAAATTTAAGGCTGATCCTAAAGCCTTAAAAGCATTAGAGCTAATTAAATAGAATAATTCTTTCTTTTTAATATTATTAAGTAATAAATAGTAAGAGGAAATAGAAGAAGAAGGGTTAATAGTAATGCCTAAACCCTTCAGATGCTACTTCCTAACTAATAATTTTACTACTAATAATAGTACTTTTATAAGTATATTCCTCTTTATTATAAGATAAGAAGCAAAGATATACCTTTATCACTTTTGCTTTATAAATAATGCGACCTTTATACTTTCTTATTTTTTCTATAATATAATATTTAATCTTACTTAATAAGTCCTTTGGATATATTATAGACTCTACCTTTTAACTATAATAGTAAAAAGTAGAGGAGCCTATTAGCTTATAGCCTACCTCGAACCTTCCTAATTAATTAGTCTTAATCTTTATAATCAAGTCGTTTTAATAAAGAGAAATGCAAGTGCTACTAATAAAGAAAATCCGATTATCACTTACAGTCCTAGCCTGCGAGTCAATTTTATTAGAAAGCAAGTCTTAGATTATCAGATCCTACTAATCGGATAAGGGCTAGCTTCTGGAAGCCTTAATAGGTAGATCGGCTCTTAGTTAGATATAAAACTTACTCTATTTGCGAAGAAGATAAGTCGATAGACTTCTTAAGTACTTAGTTTAAAATCTCAACTAACTTATATAACTATAAAAATGAAGTAAAAAGAGATCTTGCGGCCTATTACTAATAATAGTAACCTTATTATAGTAATAATAAAATAAGGGCACCTTCTTAAAATGCGCTTAGACAAACTTTATAAAACTAGTAGTTTTATAGCCTTTTATAATAATTATATAGCTATTTGCGATAAGAATACCTTGGAAAATAAGACTCGAATCTCCGATCTTATCTTTTCAGTCTTTATTTTAAAGCAACCTCTAGTACTTTAATAGATTAATATAAGTAGAACTACTGCACCTTTTAAGGTAGCTTTTTATCTTAAGAACTATAGTAGCCTCTTTAAAGCCATTATTAGTTAGCGCTCTTAAACAGATCCCTCTATTATAATCGAAGTATAGGAATTATTCCTTTTTAATAAGGATAAATTGAAAATTCACTTTATAAAATATAATTAAAAACTCTTTAACGCCCTTATTAAGGCCTAGATAAATATTATAAATATTAAGTCGCTTTTT
The DNA here is from genome assembly GCA_024741835.1 of Diplocarpon mali. Taxonomy (NCBI): domain Eukaryota; kingdom Fungi; phylum Ascomycota; class Leotiomycetes; order Helotiales; family Drepanopezizaceae; genus Diplocarpon; species Diplocarpon mali. Next base: position 27,608 of record JAENRP010000204.1, read on the forward strand.
TATAAACTCAAGTCTTAAGGATAATATGATAAAGTAAATGCTATCTGAGAGCCTAATGCACTGATTGATAAAGGTATTATTATAAGAAAGTTTGAAAAAGAGATAAATTAAAATGCTAATATAGTATTAAACCCTAATTTAGGAACTAATTTCCTATTTTTACCCTTAAGCTTAGAAACGCTAAGACTGACTCGCAAGCCCAGCCTACGAGTAAGGTTGGACTCGGCTGGCTTAAGCCTATAAGATGGTTCGGATAAACCTCGGTTATCAAATCTAAGGGTATAAATAGAGGTTCCTTTAGTAGAAGCACTTAAGTTAGAGAAATCGCTAAGAGGTAAGAACTAATATAAGAGAAGAAGACTCCGAAGTGATAATAGAACCGATAATTAAGTTAAGTAATCTGGAGAATCTAGCCTATTACCCTTAGAGAAAACCATTTGGAGAACTTACGAATTCGAGTTGAATCTTTTTTTTTAGGATTATCTACTTCCTATATACTAGCACCTTTTTATTCTTTATTTATTATTCTATTTTATATATATTCTTTACTCTACTTTATTCTTTATATAATCTATCCTTTGATTATTTCCTTTATATATAACTTTCTAACGCTTACCTTTGAAATGTTATCCTTACCTTTAATAATTGTTATTTACTAATTATAGGTCCTTATATATATTATACCTTACTTTTGTTTCTACTTTTGGCCTTTTTATGCCTACTTTTCCTTTGTGCACTAATGCGATTCCTATCTTTATAAATAAACCTCTCCCTATACTACAATCATACTTTTTTTTTACCTTTTCTATAAGCCTACCAAACCCTAGTACTAGCACCAGCAATACTACTACTACTGTCTTCTATTATCAATTCTTTCTTAGTATAAGCTTACCGTCTTATTAATCTTTCTTAAATAAGCCTCTATATATTCTATCATCCTATCTCTATTAAATACTTCATTATAGCACTATTAAACTTAAATAAGAGAACCATACTTAAGAAGAATATGTTAGTTATTGCCTTAGGCAGTAAGTCAATAAATACTACTAATAATAAGCTAATATTAAAGGGTGGCTTTTTATAGGAGGGTAAGTTACTAAGATTATTGGAAGATATAGTAAGCACTTATAGAACGTTGGGTAAGATAGAATAATAGGTATTCTTGAACTTATCTATTAAAGTGTTAAACTATAGAATCTCTATAGTTAAAGAAGGATTTTTGAGCTTTGATGATTTTCTTAAGAATAAGCTTAAGATAAAGGGAATCGATTATGAAAAATTTCTATAGGAATATTAAGGGTATGCTAATTTAATTGATCTGTTTTAGAAGAATCGAGATAAGAAAAATAAGTATATGAAAAGATTATTGCAGTTTATAAGTAGTACCTATAGTACACTTTTTCGGATATACTTTATAACTGATATTATTATTAATAACGCTTTGCAAGGGTTTGGCAAAATCTTTAAGATATACTAACTAGTAGCAAAGGCTATATAGGTATTAAATTATTTCATTATCTAAGAGGGTATGAAAAAGCTATAAGGAAATAGTGCATAAGGTAGAAAATTTATAGGTTTCTTAAGTACTATTATATACTTGGCCATTTAGATAATAAAAGATATTCTATTATAGTATAACAATTTAACACTCCTAGATTAAACCATTCTAAATACCCTTAGCTTATAATAGTCTTAATGTAGTTTACTTATTATAAAAGATAAGATAATATATTTAGCTAAGTATACTATGAACTACTTTGATAATAAAATAGAGAGATGGGAATTTGTTATGCCTACTGTTTTAAAGTTACTACTAATAGCAGTAGAATCGATAAGTAAGCTTGAATTGACTTATAGGCCTGGCCTATAGGTAGAAGTACTATATAAGGAGGATATTCCTAAGCCGGAGGTGCCTATAATACCTGGAACTCAAATAGCTAACTATTGCGATTACTAATTATTAGACTTAGACGAGTTTGATTTACTATCTTTAAAGATGCCTTAAATATTTAAAATACTAGTAGCAAAGAAGTTGACTTATAAGCTTAGCCTACGGATTATTATATATGATAATATAGACTTTAAAAATGATCTAATAGATAAAGAGAATAACCTTATTACTAATGTAATAGAAATTTTTGATAATATTAAAAAGGATATATCCGATATTATATAGACCTTTTCCAAAGACCTATAAAAATTTGTTTTGAAATTCTATAAGTTAATAATAAAGCGTTTGAAAAAGGAAGGTTAGGGAGAAGTTTTGCTAGTATAGGAAGCAATGGTAAGAGCTATTAAATAAATCATAAAGCTATAATAAGACGAATTTTCTATAGATAATATTATGTATTTCTTTATTAAGTATAAGAAATCGAAGGGCGCCTATTATATCCTTAAAGAAAAGTTAGAAAATAGTATAATAATTATCTTTATAGAGTGCTATAAAGTTTCCTTTAATATTAAGATAATACTTTAATATAGCGATAGATTCAAGATTGTAGTAATATTAGAGATAAAGATATAATTAAGTAAATTTATAATAGGGATGTTTAAGGACTTTAGTTTCGAAAAATTTTATACTTTATATAAACAATAATATATATAATATTATAGGCTGATAATAGTATCTTTAACTAATAAGTAAGTTTCCTTTAATATATACAAATTTTGCATTATACTTAACTTAACTCTATTCTTATTATACCTTAGAAACTATGCAATTATAGCTACTAGTAATAGAAGGGCTAACTAAATTAAGAAAGATATATTATTAAGTTTCTCTAAGTTTAGAATAGCACTTAAGGCCTTTAAATTATTCTATAATATCGCTTAGACCCCTGCTTAGTATAAGACTATACTAACTAAGGAAACCCTAATATTGCTTTGCACTAAAGGTTTCTTAAATATGCCTAAGTTGTTAAGTTATGCCTTCTTAAGTACTATGCGCACGTATGGTACTAGTAACTATAGAAAGAATTCCTTTTTGATATTAGTATAAGAAGAGCTATAAATATACTAATATCATTTCTAGACCTTTGATAAAAAGCCTTCCCTTTCTTTTACCTTTCTTTATAATATGACTTATAGCTTAATATAGTAGACCTTAAGGATGTACTATAGTCTGTATCTTAATGCTTTATTAACTTATTATAATTCTTTATATAAGCTAGTAGCGTATCTTAAGCTTATATAGTTTATAAGTATTGATTACTATTTGCGAATTATTTCTATTAAGATTAACGCTAACTTAAGATTTGTAAGGTTGACTCTTAGGCTTAGCTTATAGGTTAATTCTCCTAATAGTAGAACTATTGACTATTATATAATTCCTATTATTAAACAATCGATTAAGGAATTTGCTATATAGGAAAAGTCTTATAAGTCATTTATACTTATATCCTATTGTCTTAAAAACTCTTAATAGATCTTGCTAAACTTAATATAGAGTATAGCTTAATAAAAAGAATTAAATACTAAGGATAGAATAATTCTAAAGGAGTATATCTCTAATAAGACTATTCTATTTTCTATATTTATGAAATTAGGCACTTTTATTAACCTGGATTCTAATAGAGAGCCTAAGAAGGGTGGTTTTCTTACTATTAGTAATAACTATATAGAAGTTATTAGTAATAACACGCTTGAGAATAGAGCTGATTTAGAAGATTTCCTTATCGACTCTATTAATATAAAGAAGCCTTAATTATTAAGATAGGGCGTAGTCTATGAATCTTTTACGAGATTCTAAGCAATAATTAGAATGACGAAAGGTGGTCTGTTGTTAGAAGTCCTTATAGGCAGAAGATTATAAAACGATCTATTAATAGTAATGACTATAAAGGATTTATTTGCAAAAGATATGTCTTAGCTAATAGTATATTTGAAAAAGTATAAATAAGAACTTTTTAAAGATTTTGCCAGTACTTAAAAGCTGGTTTAACAACTAGAGCTATAGTTATATAGTAATAAGTCTTAGATAAAGACTAAAGATATAGAAGATAATATTAAAGCTAATAATATAATTGATAAGACGATTCTATTTAAGAAGTATAGCATTAAGAAACCCTATGTAAAGATACCTAATATAACTCCTAGGCCTAGCTTGCAACTTGATTTAGCAAAAGGCAAGGCTAAGGAAGTAGTATTTATAGAATCTCCCGCCTCTCCTTCCTCTATTACTAACAATTCCCCTAAGGATGATAACGATAATAATAATAATAATAATACTATATAAGTCTCTCTTCCTATCGGTAGAAGCTATTAAAGTATACTAGTATCTACTTAAACTACTAAGGCCCTTGCTATACTAAGACCTATCTTATTAGATACTAATAGCGATATTATAAGAAGAAGTGGTTATTTGGAAAAGAGAGTATTATCTAGTGATAATTCTCCTTATCCTTTAAAGAGAACTAAGGAAAACTGATACCTAGGTTGGTTCTATTTTGATTATTTTTATAATTCTATAGCCTATTTATTTATTTTGATAGTTTTGTTTTCTAACTCTTAGGCCCGCCCTATAG
>JAENRP010000204.1:37522-77080 GCA_024741835.1 Diplocarpon mali
CCTATAGGCCGGGCCTAGGAGTTAGAAAACGAAACTAGTAAAATAAATAAATAGGCTATAAAATCGCAAAAACAATTAAAATAGAACCAACCTAAGTATCAGTTTTCCTTAATTCTCTTTAGGAAATAAGGAGAACTATCGCCAGATAATACTCTCTTTGCCAAACGACTACTTCTTCTTAATAGTTCGCTATTAGTATTAGAAGAGTCCGGTCTTAGTATTATAAGAGCTTTAGTATTTCGTAAAGATACTAGTATAGTTTGACGGCTTCTGCTAATAGGGAGGGAGACTTGTGTCGCGGCGTTATTGTTATCATCCTCCAGAGAGTCATCTGCTACTAAGGGGGACGCGGCAGGAGATTCCACGGCTACGACTTCCTTAGCCTTACCTTTCTCTAGATTAAGTCGCGGGCCGGGCCTAGGAGTTATATCAAGGGTTTTTACATAAGGCTTTTTAGTACTATACTTCTTAAGAAGAATTGTCTTATCAATTATATTATTAGCCTTAATGTTATTATTAGTGCCTTTTATCTTAGCCTAGGATTTATCGCTATATAACTATAGTTCTAGTTATTGCACTAGCTTTTAAGTATTAGTAAAATTATTAAAAAGTTCTTACTTATATTTCTTTAGATATATTATCAATTGTGCTATATCCTTTGAAAACAACTCCTTTATAGCTATTACTATTAATAGGTTATTCTATAATCTTCTACCTATAAGGGCCTTTGATAATGGACCGCCTTTCGTTATCCTAAGGGTTGTATGGAACTTTGCAGAAGATTCTCCTACCGCACCCTATCTTGCTATACTTAGTCTCTTTATACTAAGTAAATTAATAAGAAAATCTTTTAGGTTAGTGCTATTCTTAAGTAAATTATTATTAATAACTTCTATATAGTTATTGCTAATAGTTAAAAAACCGCCCTTTTCAGATTCCTATTCTAAATCGAGATTAATAAATATACCTTATCTTATGAATACTAAGAATAGAGTAGTATCGTTTGAAACGTATTCCTTTAAGACAATTTTCTCCTTAGTATTTAGCTCTTTTTATTATATAGTGCTCTGTATTAGATTTAATAAGATCTATTAAGAGTTCTTAAGATAATAGGGTATAAGTGTAAATGACTTATAAGACTTTTCTTATATAGTAAATTCTCTAATCGATTGTTTTATAATAGGAATTATATAATAGTTAATAGTTCTATTATTAAGGGAGTTGACTTGCGAGCCGGGCCTAGGAGTCGATTTAATAAATCGCAAGTTGGCGTCAATCTTAATAGTAATAATTCTCGAATAGTAGTTAATACTTATAAATTATATAGGCTTAGGATATATTACCAACTTATATAAAGACTTATAATAAGTTAATAGCGCATTAAGATATAGCTTATAGTGCATTCTTAAAGTCTATTGTATTAAGCTATACGTTATATTATAGAGAAATGCGGAGGGAGGCGAAAGTTTTTTATCGGAATTCCGAAAATGATGCTAATATATTTCCAATTCCTTTTATACTAATATTAAAAATGAATTCTTTTTATAATAGCTAAGGCCATATATGCGCATAGCGCTTAAAAAGGCATAGCTAAGCAGCTTAGGCATATTTAAGAAGCCTTTACTATAAAGCGATATTAAGGTATTATTAATTAGTATAATCTTATATTAAGCGGGGGTTTAAGTAATATTATAGAATAATTTAAAGGCCTTAGGTGCCACTTGGAACTTAGAGAAACCTAACGATATATCTTTCTTAACCTAATTGGCCATTTTATTACTAATAGCCACAATTGCATAGTTTTTAAAGTATAATAAGAATAGTTTTAGATCAGGAGTAGTGCAAAATTTATAGATATTAGATGATACCTCTTTATTAGTAATGCCTATTGATACTAGTCTATAATATAATGCATATTATCGTTTATAAAGGGTATAAAATTTCTTAAAATGGAAGTCTTTAAATATCCCTATTATAAATTTACTTAGGCAAGTCTTCATTTCTAATATCACTATAACTTTGAATCTGTTACTATACTGCAATATTATCTTAACGTTAAAGGGGACTTGATAACATTCTATAGAGATTATTATCGTAGTATCTTTAGGCTTCTCCTTAAGTATATAGTAGTCGCCCTTTGATTTCTTATAGTTAATAAAGAACTGTATAATATTATCTAAGGTGAATTCGTCTTATTGCAGTTTTATGATCTATTTAACGGCTCTTGCTATTGCCTCTTATACTAATAAAATATCTCCTTGGTTTTCCTTTTTCAAATGCTTTATTATAGACTTATAGAATTTTAGAATAAACTTTTGCAAATCTTTAGGAAAGGTCTATATAATATCAGATGTATCCTTTTTAATATTATTAAAAATTTCTAATACATTAGTAATAGGGCTATCCACTTTATCTATTAGCTTATCTTCTAAGTCTATATTATCATATATTCTAACCCGTAGGCCAGGCCCGCGAGCCAATTTCTTTGCTACTAGTATATAAGGTATTCTAGGCATTTCTAAAGACGGTAATTCAAACACATCTAAGTCTAATGCTTTAAGGTTATAATAGTTAGCAGTTTATATTTCTAGTATTATAGGTACCTTATACTTATAGACTTCTTTATTATATACTAATTCTACCTATAGGCCGGGCCTGCGAGTCAAATCGCGCTCGTCTATTGATCCTACCGCAGGTAGTAGTAGCTTTAAGGCGGCAGGTATAACAAATTCCTATCTTTCTATTTTATTATTAAAGTAGTTTATAGTATACTTAATAAGATAGATCATCTTTTCTTTTGTAATAAGTAGACTATATTATAACTATTATAAGCTGAGGGTGTTTAAAATTGTCTAATCAAGAAGGGCCAGATTATTATACTACGCTGGATCGTCTTTTATAGTCTGAATGGTAGAGTGTATAATAGTACTTAAAAACCTAATAAATTTTCTACCTCTTATATTATTGCCTTAGAGTTTCTTTATGCCTTTTTAAATAGTGAAATGATTTAATACCTATATAGCCTTTGCCACTAGTTAGTATATCTTAAAAATCTTGCCTAGTCCTCGTAGGGCGTTATTAGCGGTAATATCAGTTATAAAGTAGGTTTGGAAGAGGGTGCTATAAGTGCTACCTATAAACTGTAGCAATCTTTTCATACCCTTATTCTTTTTATCTCAGTTTCTTTAAAACAAATCCACTAATATAAAGTAACCTTAATACTTTTGTAAAAACTTTTCATAATTAATTCCTTTAACCTTAAGCTCTCCCTTAAGAAAATCATCAAAGCCTAGGAACCCCTCCTTAATAGTAGAAATTCTATAGTTTAATACTTTAATAAAGGAATTCAAGAATACTTATTATTCTATTTCACCTAACGTTCTATAGGTGGTTATAACGTCTTCTAATGATCGAAGAGACTTCTCGTCCTATGAAAAACCACCTTCCAATATTAGTTCGTTATTAGGAGTGCTTAGGGATTTGCTACCCGAGGCAATAACCGTTATGCTCTTCTTAGGTATGGCTTTCTTAGATAAGTTCAAAGGCGCTATAGTGAATCAGCTTATTAAGAAACGTAGAGTTAAACGAGTAGATGATTATTAGGAAAGATTAATCGATATAGGAGGCTTTTATTAGAAAAGATTGATAATAGAAGGATAATAGTAGTAGTGCTGGTATTATAGGTCTAGTGGGGTTATAGAAAAAAGTAAAAAAAAGTTAAATTATAGTGCGAGGAGAGGCTTATTTATAGAGTTTGGAATCGCGCTAGTGCATAAAGGAAAAGTAGGTATAAAGAGGCTGGAAGTAGGAACAAAAGTAGGATATGACGCATATAAGGACCTATAATTAGTAAATAATAATTATTAAAGGTAAGGACGATATTTCAAAGGTAAGCATTAGAAAGTTGTATATAAAGGGAATAATCAAAGAATAAATTATATAAAGAGTAAAGTAAATAAAGAATATATATAGAATAGAATAATAGGTTAAGAATAAAGAGGTGCAAGTATATAGAAAGTAGATAATCTTAAAAAAAATTCAATATCTAATTTGCAATCTCTCTAAATGGTTTTTAAAAGAGGGTAGACTATAATTCTCTAGATTAAGTCGACTCAATTGTTAGTTCTATTATCACTTTAGAATCTTCTTCTCTTATATTAGTTCTTATTTTTCGGCGATTTCTTAGCTTTAAGGACCTCTTTTAAAGGATCTTCTATTAGTACCCTTAGATTTAGTAACTAAGGTTCATCTGGACCATCTTATAGGCTTAAGCCAGCTAAGTCTAACCTTACTCGTAGGCTAGGCTTGCGAATCAGTCTTGGCGTTTCTAAGCTTAAGGGTAAAAACAGGAGATTGGTTCCTAAATTAGGGTCTAATATTATGCTAGCGTTTCAATTTGTCTCTTTTCTAAATTTTCTTATAATAATGCCTTTATTAATTAATATATTAGGCTCTTGGATAGCATTTACTTTATTATATTATCCTTAAGACTTAAGTCTATAAAGAAGCGACTTAGTATTTATAACGTTCGTCTAGGCCTTAATAAGGGCGTTAAAGAGTTTTTAATTATATTCTGCAAAGTGGATTTTCAATTTATCCTTATTAAGAAGGAATAACTCCTATACTTTAGTTATAATAGAAGGATCCGTTTAAGAGCGCCGACTAATAATAGCTTTAAAGAGGCTGCCGCAGTTCTTAAGATGAAAAGCTGCTTTAAAAGGTGCAGTAGTTCTACTTATATTAATCTATTAAGGCATTAGAGGTTGCTTTAAAGTAAAGATTAAAAAGATAAGATCGGAGATTTAAGTTTTATTTTCTAAGGTATTTTTATTGCAAATGGCTATATAATTATTATAAAAGGCTATAAAGCCTCTAATTCTACAAAGTTTATTTAAGCGCATTTCAAAAAGGTGCCCTTATTTTATTATTACTATAATAGGATTACTATTATTAGTAATAGGCCGTAAGATCTCTTTTTGCTTCATTTTTATAATTATACAAGCTAGTTGAGATTTTAAGCCAAGTGCTTAAAAAGTCTATCGACTTATCTTCTTTATAGATAGAGTGAGTTTTATATTTGATTAAAAGCCGACTTACCTATTAAGGCTTTTAAAAGCTGGCCTTTATCCGATTAATAGGATCTAATAATCTAAGACTTACTTTTTAATAAAATTGACTCGCGGGCCAGGCTTATAAGTGAAAATCGGAATTTCTTTATTAGTAGTACTTATATCTTTCTTTATTAAAACGACTTAATTATAAAGACTAAGGCCAATCAATTAGGAAGGTTTAGGGTAGGCTATAAGCTAATAGGCTCTTTTACTTTTTACTATTATAGCTAAGAGGTAGAGTTTATAATGTATCTAAAGGACTTATTAAGTAAGACTAAATATTATATTATAGAAAAAATAAAAAGGTATAAAGGTTATATTATCTATAAGGCGGAAGTAATAAAGGTATATCTCTACTTCTTATCTTATAATAGAGAGGAATATACTTATAAAAGCACTATTATTAGTAGTAAAATTGTCGGTTAAGAAGCGGCATCCGAAGGGTTTAGGCATTATAATTAACCCTTCTTCTTCTATTTCCTCTTGCTATTTATTACTTAATAATATTAAAAAGAAAGAATTATTCCATTTAATCGGCTCTAACGCCTTTAAGGCTTTAGGATCAGCCTTGAATTTTATAGCACTTAAAGATGCTTCTATTATTAATAGGTTAGATTTGCGTATCCTTAAAGAGATAAAGAATTGATTATTAAAGTAGATTAGAAAAAGATTAATATCTTCTACTATATAGAGAAGTTCGAGGTATTTAATAGTTTTATTAATATTAAATCCTTTATAATTAAGATTATAGTAAACCGAAAGAGAGCGAATATAAAGGTCGCAAAGTCTTTTCCTTTTAATTCCTATATTAGGAAGATACTATCGAAAGCGAGTTTTCATTATAAAGGACACTTGAATATTATATTATTCTTTAAGCTTAAGGTTAAGAATAACCGATTAAGGCATATTGCTATTATTACAAATGTCTTAATTAATAGATTCCTCTTTGCATTCTCTTTTTTATAAGATAAAATAGTCTCGCTTAATATTTAAAAGATTAGGTTTTTAACTTTTATAATTATTAAAGAATTGAACAATATCCATAGGGGTAAACTCGTTTAAGATAAGCTATTAAATCTATCTAACGGCTCTTTTAGTTATCTTTAAAGCAATAGAAATAGGGTCTTCTCTTATATTATCATTTCTAAAACGGTTATATATAAATATAAAGAAGTTAAGAACTAGCTCCTTTAAGTTATTAAAGAAGGAGTTTAAGTAAGCGCGCAATCCTTTAATTTCAAATTGCAAATTAGCTAAAGTGGCTATTAAATAATCTATCCTTTTTAAAGGTTAAGCTAAAATAAGTTATTTAACTAAAAGAGAGTCCTTTAAAGATTTTGAAAATTCTAAAGAGGCTGCGCTAAGCGTTTAGGCAGTTTGTTTAGCAGCGGTTTCTAGAATCATTTTAGCAAAAGGCAGATTAGGTCCAGTTTTAAAATTCTCGTTTTTAACTCTTAGTCTAGGACTGCGAGTTAAATTATATAGTTTAGCACTTATTATATCTTTAAGCTAAAAGGCGAATTTTAAGGCAGGCTTAATTATAAATAACCAATTCTCTTCTTTATTATTAAAGAAATCTTATTTAAACCCTAGTATAAAAGTCTAGTTTTTTTTAAAATAAGCAAACTATAAGCAGAAGCGCAGAGCCTTAGTATATTAATAATAGTACTATTAGGTAGGGTAATATCTATAGCTTAATTTGATCTTTTTATAGCTCTATTAGCTACTATAAGTACTATATTAGATAGGCCTATAAATCTGCAACTGCGAATTCGATTGCCTTAGAATTTTACTACTCCTTCTTAAATAATAAAGAAATTGAGAATCTAAATAGCTTTAGCTATAAAAGTGTTTTCTTTAAGAATATTTAATAATACTTGCCTTCTATTATTAGAATTAATATTTATTAGGAAATATAAATAAAATAAGAATCCTCTCTTATTAGTAGCTAAATTATCTAATTATTAAATAGATTCTTCCCTTTTATCTTAATCTATTTTAAAAGTGTTAGCCAAGGTTATATATTGATTTGCATCAGCTAAGAATTCCTCTTTAGAGATTCCCTTTAGTTTTAATTCTTTAATTAAAAAGTCGTCAAATTAGAGAATTCCAAAGGCTACTTAAGTTAAAAGGTTACTAATAGCATTTGCGTAAGCTAAAAGGAGTTTTTATTACTTTATATCTCTTAAGGCTATATAGGTCGATTTGAAGTTCTTTAACGATACAATGGCTCTACTATCCTAAGAGAAGTTTATAACTAGTGTTTATTCATCTCCTATTTCAATAGGCAAAACTATTTATAAGTTCTTTAAAGGCATATTACTTATAAAAGATAGGAAGTATAAATAAGAGAGTTTAATAGGATATAAGAATTAAAAGGGTATATAAGCTGCAATAGGTTTACTATATATATATTAAGGAAATTGGACTTTTTTATTTATTATTTAAAAAAAGTAATAGAAATACTATAATTAAAGGCTAATATTAAGAATATAAAATAAGTTAGAGTAGGCAAGAATTTAAAGTGATCCTAAAAGATCTATATCTTAAATAATAAAGGAGGCGACCTTACTAAAAATATAAAAATAAGGATTAAAGGAAGGTAAGATAATTAATAAGCTAGGAAATCATTTAGTATTCCTATCTACATTCTTTAAATATTTTAAGAATAATAACTTAAGGTTGCGATTAGTTAGGTATTTTAATATTCTTTACTTATAGGACTAGCTTATAGGTTAAGTTGGAAAAATTATAGTCTTTATCTAAGGGTTTAAAGTTGCTTATATTACCGTTAGTTCTTATAGAAGATTCGGAAGTTGTATTAATTTCTGATTTATCTTCTAAAGGGAATAAGGTCTAATCGCGTTAATAAAAGCGCTTTAGTCAGTTAGCTATAAAGGTTCCTTTAATATCGATTCTATTAAGTTCCTAAAGAGAATAGTATCCCTTTTCTTTCTATTTAGATTTAACCTTAAATAGACTAAGCTATTAATAGTTAAGTTTAGTATCTACTAATATATTAATACTTCTTATAATATTATAAACTAGGATAAGATCATCTTTTTAAATAGGGTGCGTTTTAAGTACTTTAAAAGTAGCCTATACTTCTTTAGCTTTTTCCTTATATTATTTCTTTTATAAAATGATTTCCTTTATATCTATATCTTAAAGCTTAAGTTATTAGTATCTTATTACTAGCAAATCGGAACGGTTTTGAATTTGACTATAGTCGAATAATCTCTAAATAGGCTATTAGGATTTAAAAGGGAGCTATGCCTTTCTACTATAGATAAGGAAAAATAGTATAACTCTAGTCGGTTTATAGATTGTCATTTAATAAGTAAAGAGTATTTTATAAAAGTGTTTTATCTAATTCTTAAATCCTCTATAGGTAACTTTAGATAGCCTATTAAGAATATCGCAATATCCTTGCTTTACTATTCTATTAGCTTTCGAATTATACACTAAGATTTAAACCTATTTGATATTATATTTTTATAAAAAAGCTTTAACTACTCCTTTATTTTTAAAGCCTCTATTAATAGTTAGTCTGCTAAAAAGTCTATAGCGATAGACTATATCTTTTTAAAGGAACTTTATAATAGATTTAAAGTTAGTAGATCTTAATAGTTATCCTTTAAGCTATCTTAATAGGTCTTCCTTTATTAGAATAAAATATATAATCTTATTTTCGGTTATTAGTACTTATATAATATCAAGACTGACTTTATAGAAAAGGCCTAATGGCTAGGTTAAGAATAGGGGATTCTCTTTATAATTAGGTTTTCGTTTCTAATAAGGGATACAACTTTTTATAAAAGCTTTATAGTCCTTAAAAGAACCCTTTTAAAAGAATTTTCTTAAGAGTCAGTAGTAAGTGGACTCAGCCCCTTAATGGCCAGTCTCTTTATAAATATCTTAAATAGCCTTAGCTCGCAGTTTATTATTATCCAAATAGAGCTATATAGGAAATGAGTTATCGCTCCTTTTAAATAATCGTCTTCTTTATACTAGATAAATCAGAGCTTTAGCTTTGAATTTCTAAAAATCCTTAAGAGCAACTGTCTTTAATTATTTAAGTATAATTAAAAATTTCGCGATTTCTTTAAAGTCACTTAAGTAATCAAGTAATAAAATTCTCTTATTTGACTCATAGGCTAGGCTCGCAAGTCGAGTCCCTTTAAGGCAATATATTAATAAATAACCAACTTCGTTCTCTACCTACTTATTAATATTTATTTTATCTTCTTTAATTAAATCAAAGGGGTAGGGGCGAGTTCTTTTTAAAAGGCCGTTTGCGGCAGTATTTTTCATTCTTAGAATATATTTGACTTTAAAGTCTATCAGTCTTATCTAAGTAATCCATTTTATTAGCAAGGCTTTAAATAGGTTACTTATAGCTCTATTTAGTTATTTTACTAGCACTTTAGCATCAGTTTCAAAGATGAAGTAAATGCTATATAAATCGCTTCTTATCTTTTTCATTGCTTTTAAGGCTCTTTTGCATTCTTATTTAATAGTATTATACTTTATCTCTACTAGATTCCAAAGACTACTTTTAAAGTAAGCTAAATGTCTTTTCTATTAGCTATCAGCTTATTAAAGGATAGCACCCTATCCGATTAAGCTTGCATCAACTATTAGTATAATTAGCCTAGCATTAGATCTATAGTCTATTTTAATCAAATATAGCGCCTTAAGTAACGCTTGCTTCAGTTGTTTTATAGCCTCTATTTAGGATTCCTCCTATTAAAACTCAGCCCTTTTCCGAAATAAGGAGTAAATAGGTGCTGCCTTTTTAGCGAAATCCTTGATCTAAATGCGATAATATACTATAATACTAATAAATGCGCAAGCTTTTGCTATATTATTATACCTCTTCTATTTGTCGATTTTAAGTACTTTAGCCCTTTAAGGACTTTGGCTATTAGAATTAGTAATAAAACTAATAATTTCTATTAATAGAAGATAATATTATAACTTCGGACCAACTATTGCTCCTACCCTTTTAAATTATATAAGCACCTAATCTAGGTTTTGAATATATTCTATTATAAATCGCTATATACTAAAGAGAACTTCTTTATAATTATAGAATGATCTTAATCCTTTTACTCTTATATTATCTATATAAGGGAGCGCAATATTAGGTATATAATCTACTAGTATCTTATAGATTACTTAAACAAATTAAGCGATCGAATTTATAGCCCTTTAAAGTAATCTTATTATCCGAAGTAGCTTAAGAGGGGTTTGAATTACTATTATATCTCTTGATTTAATATTAAGAATAAATTGGTCATATTTAAAGAAGAAGTTAATAAGAGAGCTATAGGTTAATCCTGCGAATTTATTTAAGAACTCATTTATATTTAAAGGAACGTTAGCATCTTTAATAGTTACTCAATTCATCTCTACTACTACTATTATTAGTCTATAAGTTCCCTTCTCTTTCTTAGCAATTAGAAACTATTTGTTCTTATAAGGGCTATTACAGAACTTAAGAACACCTTGCTTTAGCCTATCCTTTAATATTTCGATTACCTTTTCTTAAAGAGCTTTAGGGACTTTGAATGTTTTCTCTTACTAGGCTTCGTAAGGTATTGTTTTAATCTTAATATAAAGTGTAACCTCTTCTTGAATCTGGCCAAGTTCTATTTAGTTAAAAGCTAAGGCGTCCTTTCGATTTATTAAGGTTTTATAGAGTAGTTTGCATTCTTACTCTATTAAGTCTTTTCTAATTTTCAGTATATTGAAATATTCTTTATTAGCTAATATCCGATGGGTTTATTAGAAAATCTGCCTATAATAAACTTGTCGAATTTGCCACCCGGCTTTAGAGGTCGAAGCTTCTTATCTTATTCAAACCAATTATCTAGTCTTTTAAGCTTTAAGCTATTAGAGATTCCCTAATCTTATTGAGCTTAAGTGAGTCGGCGCAGTAGGTATAGGAAACTTCTAGAGGTTGATGGTCGATATATTAGTAAGAGTTAGGGAAGGAAGGTTACCCTCTTCTTTCCTATAGCTATATATATATTAATATCCTACTAATTAAGTAGTAGGGTTATATGATAATACATTAGAGTGATAGCTATATTACCTATCTTAATACCCTTACTTAGACCTTATTCTAATTGACCTGCAATTAGGAAAATAATAACTATCCTTTTGCGCTAATCTAACTCTTAAGTATCTCTTTAAATTAAAAATAATTAATTAATAGTAACCTCTATTAAAATCACCAATCTTACTTATAAGGCGGGACTAAGAGTTAAATTTCCAAAAGCGTTCCTTTATAAGACTATATGACTTAACTCGCAGTCTAAGCCTAGGAGTCGATCTAAAAACTTTCCTTTATAAGACTATATGACTTAACTCGCAAGGCAGGCCTAGGAGTCGTCCTTAAGCCTATTAAGCCCCTACTATCTTCTGCAACCCTAGTATATCTTTAAACGCTTTAAATTTTATAACCGTCTTTAGTAGCTTTATAAATCTATTTGCTACTATTCGATCGGTTAAGATATAGGTAATCGATAACTTATTCTTTATAATAAGGTCGCAGATAAAGTAGTAGGTAATATTAATATATTTCGATCACTTATATAAGTATAGATTCTTTATAAGTGCAATCGCCTTTATATTATCTACTTAAAGATTAATATAGTTCCTATCTTATCTAATATACTTAGTGAAACCTATATCTTTTAAAACTTAAGCGATCTATAATCCTTACTTGCAATTTAATAATATTAATATATATTCGGCTTTAGTACTTGCAGTAGCTACTGATTTCTACTTCCTACTTCCTTATAATATAGGTCTACTATATAGTATTATTACGCTTTTAGATATACTTTTCCGACCCTTTATATTTGCCTAGTTGGAATCGGTATATACCTTAAGCTTTGCGCTTATATATTTTATTAGTCTATATCTCACCTTTTATATAATTATTAATCAAAGGTATCTTTTAAATCGCTTGACTGCGTTCTTATATTAAATCGTCAGATCCTTTAAGTTCTGATTAAGTTACTTAATAATAAAGGCAATATCTGGTCTTATATATACTATAGTATATATAATCACTTTAATATTCTATTAGTACTTCTTTAGATCTCCTTTTTACTCATTTTCATTAGTAGGCTCTAACTTATTATACTTTCCTTTAATTGGAGTACGCTTTGGCTTAAAGTTAGGAGTATAAGCGGAGAGTCCTATTCGATCTAGGATCTTCTTAATATACTACTCTTAATCCAACTAGAGTTCTTAAGTAGAGCGGTTCCTTATAACGCAAATGCTGAGGATCTTATAAATTCCCCTTAGATCCTTAGTATTAAAACGTTTCCGAATTATTATAAAGAACCAATCTAATTAAATAGTTGTTTTCGCAGCTGTAGCAATATTGTCGATATATAATAGTAACTTGATTTTACGCTTAATATAAGTAAATAGATAAGGGTTAGCTAGGCTTTAAACGAATCCCATTTCCACTAGAGCAAAGCTATATAAGAGGTTCTAATTATAAGCTGATTATTTAAGCCTATAGATACTGCAAAATATATAAAGAGAGTGGCTAGCGCGTATAAGAATACTATTAGGTTAAGAGAGAAAAATCTATTCCTTTATAATTGCTTTAGTAAATATATTTTTAATATTATACTATTTGCATTTAAGGTCTTTAGCAGCTACTATTACTATAAATATGCAAAGGGTATCTATACGAACTATTAGCGCAAATATATTAAAGTAGTCTTCTTTATACTATTAGGAGAAGCCCTTAGCTATAAGCCTTACTTTATAATACTCTAGGGTTCCATTTGCATATATCTTAATTATAAAGACCTACTTTGTTAATACTAGGTTCATATCTTCTGGTATCGGTTCTTCTATTTATATACCATTTGTAATAAAAGAGCTTATCTTCTCTTAGATTGCTTCGCTTTATACTACTTTATTCTTTAAATTGTTAATAGCTTTATTATATATTTTTAAAAGAGAGATTTTCATTATCCCTTTAGCGGCTAGGAACGCATTATCTTTATTAAAGCTCTATTAAAGTTCGAGCTTATAGATCCTATATGCTATTATAGCTTAGATACACTTAAACTCGCGTTCGTCTAAGGTATCTTTCGATTCTAGGTCTCTATTCCTCTTTAAAGACGTAGGTTCGGCTGTGGGTTCTATAAGCTTATTATCTAAGGAACCGCTTTCTAATAGTAGAGGCTTATTATTACTTATACCTATTTTAGGAATATCCTTTACTATAGGTGCTTTAACTAAAGGGATAACGATATTAAAGTTGTTCTATACTTTAAATAGTTCGCAAATAATAGGAATAGTCTATTCGGCCTTTAGGCGACTAATAGGTCATCGATTAGCAGGTACGCTTAATATACCTAAGCTAAAAGAAAGGGGTTATTAGTTCGGCTTAATAGTATTACTATTAAGTAGTATACCTTGCGAATCTCTAAGTATATAGAGCTTTAAGGATAGCTCCCCCCTATTTCGAGATTTATTAAACTTAATTACTAAGGATATAATTATTTGCCTTAGGTCTAGCGTATATACTATCTATTGCTTTATTATCTATTTAATATACCTAATAAATATATACTCTCTACCTCGGTCTATTAGCTTCTTACTCTTTATACCCGCGGGCTAGGACTTTAGGCTAATATAAGAGTAGCAAATACTTCTAAAGACGCAGATATAGTCTAAGCTTAGTTTCTATCTAAAATATAGCTTATATAGCGATATTCGGGTGCTATTAACTATTAGTCTACTACCTATTCTATTTTGTAAGTATATATCTACTTTAACCGCAAGGTCTTAGAATTCTAATAATAGGTTAGCATCTTATAATAGAGCGCGATAGTCAGTCTTTACTTACTAAATGCTTCGCTTAGCGATACCATTTTAATAGGAACCTTTATATATTACAATTAGCTTATAATAAACTCCTTATTTTACCTATTTATTAAGCTTTGCCCTAATCTTTAATATATTATTAGACCTAATAGCTATTAGCTTTAACTAAGTCTAGTATTCTTCTATTACTTTCTAAGTTTCCAACTTTTCTATAAGCTTAGATTTAGTCCTAGCGCAAATGGTCTATATCTATTAAGTAGAGTTATCTACTATTTAAAAAAACCAATTATTTCCTTTAATTAAGGTTATAAATAGTTTAGTAGTATTAATAGATATTAGCGCTAGTATCAAATCTTTCTATAAACTAAGCTTAATTCGCATCCGATTTCGAAGTTTTATTAGCTTGCAAATTCGGCATACTAAGCGATCCTTTAGTACTTAGATCTTCTATTTTAAAGTTAAGACCTTATATAGGCCTTTCAATTTCTTTAGCCTTAGATGCGCAAATCTTTTATATATTAGCTAATACTTTAATAGGCTTTCGGCTTCTAATAGCTTTAATAGCCTATCGTCAGTCGATGCTTTATTATTAGCGGCTAGAAAGGACTAGTAATAGCAGTTTGAGGTTTTGCCGTTTTCCGATTGCAAGCCCGGCTTAAGAGTCGATTCTAACGAATTTGCGAATTTCACTCGCAGTCTTAAATTAAGAGTTATTTCTATAAATTTCACTTGCGATCCTAGCTTAAGAGTCGTTATTAGCGAATCTATAGAATCTACTCGCAGTCCTAGCCTAGGAGTCATTTCTATTAAATTCACTTATAATCCTAGCTTAAGAGTCATCTTTAAGGATACCTTATAATCTACTTATAGTCCTAGCTTAAGAGTTATTTTCGCGAATTTCACTTACAATCCTAGCTTAAGAGTCCATTTATTCTCCTTATCCTTGCTTAATTGTATTAAAGTAAAAAGTGCACTTTCCTTAAAGGAATCCACTTATAGGTCTGGCCTAAAAGTCAATTTCTATAATATTACCTTTAAGATAATATAAAGTCTATCTTTAATTTTAACCTTAAAGATCACTTTATAATTATTATTTATAAATTATATAAATTAATTATTAAAAACTCTTATATAATTCAACTCTATACAGATCTTGTAATTAGATAAAAGATTAATACTTAAGTTAAGTATAAGGAGAACATTTTGCAAAAAGAAAGAAACTGTTGCAGGTATGCCCGTCATATATTTGTCATATGATCAACACATAATATGTCATATGACTTGCCACATGACTTAGCGGCTTCGCTAAGAAGCCCGCTTACCTTAAGTAGCTTGTAGTTAGAGAGCTCTTATGAATAAAGATACTTAATATCGTCGTTTGCACCTTATACTTCTTTATGCCCTCTCTTCTAGTTTACTATTAAGTTCACTATCTGAGAACCTCCTTACTATAGGTTATAAGCCCCGCATACCTATGAATAGCATTTGATATAAAATTCCATCGATTAGAGTCTCCCTTACAAACGAAAAGGCTGATCGATATTTTTAAGTTTTTATTACTTAACTAACGACGTACGATAGTATCATCTTAATAATAAAACAGTAGCTATTCCCCTTCTGGAGCGCTACGCAATAATCTAAGCTTACGCAAGATTCGTTACCGTAGCTGAATTATTAGGACTAATAGCTGAGATTACCAGCTTAATTGCTGAAAGTACTCTACTGCCTGAATTACCTATTTTTAAAGGGACTGATATATAGTACCTTAAACTCGAATTTAATAGTTTATCTCCTCCTCCTTCTCCTTTTCCTCCTTTCGATAACTTTATATATATATATATAAATAAGATGATATTATTGTCTTTGGCTGCCCTTAGCCTCCTTGAGTCTTAAAAGCTTAAAGGCGTAGAGGACTATAGCTAATAGAGGAATAAGGTTTTGAACCTTGCAAAGTCAAACGCCTTGACTATGCATCTTTATATAAAAGCTAGAATATATGCTCTACTTAAGGTTGACTTATAGGACTGTTCTATCACTCTTAAGGAAAGGGATAATTGGATTAAATAGGAAGCTAAGGAATCTCAGATAAAGCTTGCTATTACACTTAATTGTAAACCAGGCCTACTAGCTTATATAAAAGGCGATAAATCTGCCTTAGATATATGGGAAGCTCTTTAAAAATAGTATAAAGGATCTAGAATAGTACTTGAATATAATGCTATCCAGACCTATGTTACTATTAAATATGACGACTTCAATTTACTTGAAGCTTACGTCGTCGCTTTTAGGCTTTCGATTACTAAATTGGAAGCTCTCGAATCTGCCCCTCCCTCTTATTAGCACCCTATTATATTTATTACTAGCTATTCCAATAGATGGCCTATTTGGGCAGATCGATAACGCTTTAACCTTTGCTTAGCTATAGCAGCTAGACGAAAATCAGAGATCACGTTTAAAGCTCTTATTAAAGATATTACTAACGAAGCTCAAGCCTTATAGAGTTTAAAGATGAACGGAACCGTCTTATATAGTAATAAATCGGCTGGTAAGCCGCATTCCTCTGATTATAAGAAGTCAGAAAATAAGGGAGGTTTTAAAGACTTAAAGAAGAGCACCTCTAGGAATACTACTACCTCTTCCCTTAACTCCCTCTGTCCTTATTGTAAGTAACTAGAGCTATACTATAAGGTAGAAGATTGCTTTACAATTAACAAATCGAAAAGAGAGGCTTAAGAGAAGGATTTAAGAAAGAAGTATATATTCCGTTACCTTAAAGGTAAGGACGATAAGTCCTTGCTGTTATTACCAAAAGGTAAGAAGCCTTTTAGGAAGATTCAAAAGGAAGATAAAGAGTCAGATAATAACCTCTTTAGGCATATTATGCTATTACTAACCCTAGGGCCAATTCTCACTTGCGAGCTGGGCCTAGGAGTTAATTCCGACTCCTCCTTAGGGCCAATTTCCACTCGCAGGCTAGGCCTAAGAGTCAGTTCTTCTACCTACTTCTTATTAAAATTGAGGAATCGTTAGCTGTACGATATAGGTGCTAGTGAGCATATCTTTAATGATCTCTTTAAGTTCACTTCCTATACTGCTTAAGATAATCTACCCTCCTTAAGTATAGTTAATAGATCTATTTAACCTCTTAGCGTTAGCACTTGTAAAGTTAATGCACTTAAATCTAATGGAAAGGTATATATTCTTAAGTTAATTAATACTCTCTATATACCTTAATTACCTATCTGCCTATACTTAGGTGGTAAACTTAATAAAATTAAAGGCTTCTATTGAAATGGCAAGCTATTCCTATCTAATGAGAAGGAAATTTGCACTATCGATAATAATATATATATTAATAAGGAATAGCCTTCTACTAACTCCTTTGGTTATATAAGTGGATATGCTCTCCTAGCTGCAATTGAGAATGGACCTTTTGATATTGAGCTCTAGTACTGTCGATTAGGCTACGCTGGCCTATAAACGGTTAGAAAGACCTAATCTGCTATTATTAATATGTAAATTAAGGAAATAAAATCAAGGAAGATGCGAATTTGCGCCCCTTGCGAAAAAGGCAGACCTCTCTAATATGTTAATAAACGTTCAGCTTGCCCTCGACCTACGAAGGCACTTGACAAGCTATACGTCGATGTGGTTTATCTAAAGCCAATTGGCCTTAATAGCCATAAATACGCTTCTATCTTTACTTGCGCAGCTATAATAGCTAGGTAGGGATGGACTTATATAAATAAATCTGATGCCTTTAAGGTAAATAAGAAGATGATCAGCCTTTTACAAACTTAGTATAATCGTATAATCAAGTAGTAGAGAACTGATAGAGGTAAGGAGTACTCTCTTATATAGATGCGAATACTTATAGAAAACCTTAGTATGATTTTGGAGGAATCTACTTTATATATGCTAGAATAAGATAGTAGATTGGAACGATTAATTCGCATATTAATAGAAAAGTTGCGAATAGCTATAATTGATTAAAATATCCCCTCCTTTCTCTGGCCTTACCTCCTCCTTTTAATGATATATATTACTAATCTTATTGCCTCTGATATTCTTAGTGGTAAGACTCTATATAAGATCTTTTAGGATAATATTAAGCCTAATAAGCCTTATACTCCCTTAGTTAAGCATCTTTAAGTCTTAGGCTATCGCGTCTATATGCTAATCGAGAAAGAAAGGCGAACTTAAAGTAATAAACTCGCTTTAAGAGCAGAGGTAGGTACTCTTATCGGATTTGATAGTAGAAGTATCTATCAAATCTATATGCTATTATGAATAGGTGATAAGATTATTCGATCATCTTACGTTCGATTCGATAAAGATGGCCTAATTATAGAGCTATACCTTAAGGAAAATTCCTCTTCTCAATTGAGGGGTAATTTGACTCCTAGTCTAGGACCGCGAGTCAATTCTCACTCTTACGATTTCACTCTTAGGCCAGGACCAGGAGTCAATTCTGATTTAGGAAAAGTTGAGCTTTTAACTTTAAAAAAGAGAGGAAGACCTCCTGGTTCAAAGAATAAGGCTTACCCTCAGCCTTTTGAGAAGAGAGCTACTCGCTTAACTTATGCTCTTGGATTTAAAGCTAATAACTATAATAATAAGGAAGCCTATTTAGGCGCCTTCTATATGGCCTTACTTGACTCTCTATACTTAAATGACCTGAAAACAGTCGAATAAGCCCTCTCTTGCGCTAATGCTGATAAATGGCAATCTGCGATCAACTCTAAGTATAATTCCCTCGCTTATAAGAATATATAGGTGGTGGTGAAACGCTTAGAACTCTTTAAAGACGATAGAGTACTTAGATTGAGACTTGTCTTTAAAACCAAAAGAGATTAAAATAGGGAAATCTCCTAATAGAAGGTCAGATTCGTTATATAAGGCTATATGCAACGATAAGGTCGAGATTATAACTAGACTTTTGCTAGAGTATGCAAATCTGCGGTTTGGAAGATCGCACTTGCGCTTATAGCGCTATACGACTTTGAGCTAGATTAGTTCGATATTAAGATAGCTTTCCTTAATTCAAAAGCTGACTCTAATATCTATATCAAGTTACCTCTTAGATATACTTAAGATAAGGTCGTTCTTTTACCTTAAGACCACTATCTTAAGCTTCTTAAGGCCTTATATAGCTTAAAGCAATCTCTACGACTATAGTAAGAAAAGCTACGGTCTGAGCTATAAAAGCTCGATTTTCAACCTTTTAATACTAATAATTGCGTATATATCAACCGCGCCTCTCGGATTCTTATCGTTACCTATGTCGACGACTTCCTTATGGTAGCTAAGAAGGGTGATATATATAATAAGTTTAAGAGAGATCTTTGCAACCTTTTCGAAATTATAGGTAGCGAACTAGCTAACTACTTCTTAGGAGTATATATAGTTAGAGATTAATAAAATAGAACGATCTTACTTTATTAAAACGCCTATATTGATAAGGTTCTTAAACGTTTTTATATAACTAATTATAAGAGCGTACTAACGCCTTTTGCTAGTAGCTATAAAGTTCATATGGTCAAATTTGAAGGCTAAGCCACTTTATAGGAAGTGAAGCTATACTAAGAGATCTGTGGTTCTTTATAGTACCTTGCGCACTATACGCATTAGGATATACTATACTATTGCTCTATTCTTAGTAAATTCCTTACTAACCCTTTGCTATAATATATAGTAGCTTTAAAATGAGTTTTATAGTACTTGCAAGGAACGCGATTCTATTATACTACCTTTGGAAGTAAAACAATTGACCTAGAGCTTTAGAAATTGTATAGCTACTGCGATTCTGATTAAGTAGGTAATAGAGGAAGTAGAGCCTCCTATTCTAGGGCCGTCTTCTTCCTTAATAATAGCGTAATTACCGCTTCCTTTAAGCGATAAACTATTATCGCTCTCTTATCTATAGAGGTAGAGTACGTCGCTATATGCAAATTTGCATAAGAGGCCTCTTAGATATGCTAAGTACTTAAGGAAATGGGCTACGCTAGCGATGACGCTATTAAAGTCAAGATGATTTGCGATAACTAGAGAGCCCTTTATCTTATTGAAAACCCCGAATATCATTAGAGAACGAAGTATATCGATATCAAGTTCTATTATATTCGGCAAGAACTTCGGAAAGGCCATTTGGACCTCTAGTATACGAATACTAAAGACAATGCCGCCGACGGCCTTACTAAGAGCTTAAATAGCTTTAACTACGCCGCCTTTATTAAATTGTTAAATATGAAGGTTTTATACCTCGATTAAAGGGTGATTTTTTTTTTGCACCTCTATTATAAGGTGATTTTTTTTACACTTCTATTAAGAGGCGATTTTTTTTACTCCTAGGCTGGGCCTGCGAGTTGATTTTGACTTACTAAGGGGTGGATTTCCTACTTTAAAGTAAAGCGCGCTAGCGAACTCTACTCTATTTCTAATATCTATAGGTTGATTTTTCATACGAAACTGTAAAATACAATAAAAGTTATAACGTTATATATGTTACTAGCGAGTACCTTTAAAGGTCTCCCTAGAGGGGTGTGTTGCAGGTATGCCTGTTATATATTTATCATATGATTAATATATAATATATTATATGACTTGCCATATGACTTAGCGGCTTCGCTAAGAAGCCCGCTTACCTTAAGTAGCTCGTAGTTAAAGAGCTCTTATGAATAAAGACACTCAATATCGTCGTTTGCACCTTATACTTCTTTGTGCCCTCTCTTCTAGTTTACTATCAAGTTCACTATCTGAGAACCTCCTTGCTACAGAAACGCTAGTAATATTCATCTCTACTATACTTATTAAGTTTATATACAACCTTCTACTACTAACCTTAATAGAGTGCCTTTTTATTTTAATAAGCGGGCCTTTAAATAGGTAGGATTTATTAATTATATATACTATACAATTAGTATTACTATACTAGTCGGATTTAAGGATCTTATAAAGATCGGCTTTTAAGATATAGGCATCTTTATTATAATTATTATTTAAATTATTAAAAGTGGATTTAGGTTTAGATAACCTACTATTATTATTAGAGGTATCTGCTAAAGTTTTAATTAAATAGCCTTTTCCTTTGCCTTTCCTTAATAGGTGCGGCCTTTAGTAAGATAAAGGCAATTTGCTTTTTAACTTCTGCTTCAATTGCTTTTTAATATTAAAGCTAGCGACTATATTGATTAATTGCCTTTTAACTTTACAATTAGTAATATTATAAGCACTATTATAAAAGTAGCATCCCTAATAAGCTTAAGGGCTTATCCTACGCTCCTTCCTCTTCTTAGGCTTATCGTTACCCTATAATGCAGCATTTGCCGATTTAAAGCATCCTTTAAAGTCTTACTTAATAGTTTAAAGGAGGTCGATCTTCTTATAAATCTTAAGGTTAGGTTAAATAAGAAGAGATTGTTTTGCAATAGCGAACTTAAGAGAGAGGCTATTAAGTAGGAAATTAAAAAGCTAAGTTTCCTTAAAAGTTATAACTATCTTAAGATCTACGGCTCTTACTCTCCTCCTTGCTTTATATAGTATAGACTAAGTAAAGTCTATATTTATATCTATATCCTTACTATCTTTATCTTTTTTATACTAAAATAAAGTGATCTACTATAGTAAATGCTAAGTATTAAAGGCAGTTGTTTAAGAGTATTTTACCTTTAAGGTATCCTATCTTATCTTTATATTATTATAAACTTGAATAAAATCTCGATCTTTGTCGCTTAAACCTCTATTAATCTTAAGCTTACATTTGGCTAAGGCTAGCCTATACTCCTTCTCCTTTTCTATATTCAAAATCTGCCTTTAGGATTCTCAATTATTATCTATTAAAGCTCTTAAGCTAAGCTTATTTAATATATTTAGCAAATCCTTAGCAGTTATATTAGCTATTAAAGTAGAAGTAGACGAATCGGTAGAAGGAGTATAGAAGGCTATTCTTATATATTTAATAAGTGTCTTTTAAATCGCCATTTCGATACCTTTGCTCTTAAAGTAAAGTTCTAAATCGTCGAACTATCGTTACCAGTTCTTTTAAAAGAGTTAGAGGTCTTTAAGTCTAGTATTTCGATTAGAATCGGAAGCTATTGCCGTTTCGAATCGAATTGCATTAAAATCAAATAAATTAAATAGTTAAAAGCACTCCTCCTATCGAAAAGTTGAAATGATTAAATAGCGGTATTATAAAAGTATTAAATAGGGAGGAAGTCCTCTTATTAAAAAGGATTTTTAAGCTATAACGCAGGGAATTATACCTCTTACGAAATATAGTAAAGTAAGGAATCATACCTCTTATAGTACTAAAGGGGTTATAAAGCAAGGAATCATACCTCTTATAATATAAGTTGGCTAAATAGGGAATTACACCTCCTACTCGCCGATTGCTTGCCTCTTACTACAAGTCTCGTTCAACTTCTTACTAATAGTTATAGCGCAAGTGCTTTCCAAGGGAAGTTAATAATCTATTATTAGTCTATCTAAGGCTTATAACCTATTAAGCTTAAGTAAGTTGGCGCAATAGGTATAAGAAACTTCTAAAGGTCGATAGTCGATATATTAATAAGAGTTAAGGAAGGAAGGTTACCCCTTTCTTCCCTATAGCTATATACGTATCAATATCCTACTAATTAAGCAATAGGGTCATATGATAATATATCAGAGTGATGGCTGTATCACCCATCTCAACAAATCTACTAGTTGTACTTTATCGGCCTTGCTTTTATATATAATTTGAATATTAGCTAGTACTATACTTCTTTACTTCTTTCCTTTTTTATTAAATCTTATAAAACGGTCCGAATTTTCTTTTTTAAAAATAAATAAAAGATTTTCTAAGTTGTTAATTTGAAGTGCATAAATGGAAATGTTATTAGTAATTTTATTGTTTTTCACTTGCGGGTCCGGCTTATAAGTGGTTTTTAGGTTTTTTAAAATGATTAAGGAATTATTGAAATTTGTAAAACAAACTCTCTTTTCTACCTTATTTTTCTTTTTTCTTAATTATTAATCTAATAAAACGCTAATTGCACTATTTTTCAAAATTCCAGATTTGACTCTTAGTTTAAGACTATAAGTTAAATCGCTATTATTTAAAATCGGCAAACTTACCTTTCTTTTGCTATAACTCCTCGCTAGGTGCCTTCCTTTATTAGTATTAAGCTTAGCCCTTATGCTAGCTAATCGTTTCTTAAAACCTTATTTTAGAATTTAGCTATATCTCTTACGATAACCATTTGTCCTTTTAAAGATCGATCTATATTCTAAGGACTAGCTTTTATAAGACTATCTTTAGGATAGTTAAATATTAGCTAAGATTTTAAAATAAAGGGCATTTTTAAAAGAATATCATTTGAAGAATTCTCTATTATTAGAAAGTCAGTATAATTAACGATTCCTTTAACTTTAACCTTTACGTTTTTTACCTATCTATTAAAATTGTATTTTAATCTAAAGACAGTTAAATAAATAAGAAGTCGATCGCTAATAATTATTAATTAAGCTATTTCTGCCACTTTTCTAGTTATTGTATTAACTTTTAAACTATAATTAATTAGAGCCTTTGCTTTAACTGATTCTTCTATAGAATAAATAATAATAGGGCTTTTTATTATAATTGCTAAATAATTTCAATTGATATTTTAAGATATTAAAGCTATTGCTATAATATTATAGTACTTCTAAATTCCTTTATCTTTTGCAATTTAAAGACATTTGATTAAAGCTAGGTGCTTTTTAAAGTTCTTTTATATTACAATTTCCATTTCCTTATTATTATTCAAATCTTTAAAGGTAATTAGGATATGCTTTCTTAGCACTTTGTTAAAGCGTTTAATTAAACCAAATAGGTCTTTAAATGTAAGGTTAATTTGCTAGGCTATGATATTCTCTATAGCTTTCTCTATTGCAATTAAATTAGTATATTTATTGATAAATTTTTCCTATTTTAATATCTGTCTCTTTCGCTTAAGATTAAGGGTTTGCGCAATAATTTCAACTTCTTAATCTTTAAGCTTAAAGCCATCTTTATCTATTATATCTTTAATCAATTCATCTATTATATTAGCTTTATCCTTATCTATTATAGTTCTAGATTATTAAGTATCTTTTAGCATTTGGATTCTATATTAAGATTCCTAAGTTGCACGCATTGATTTCTGGACTTTGGCTGGTTTTATTAGTATTAAGGGAGTAGTAGATCTAGAAGGATGCTAAGTATTCTAAGGGTTTTTAGATATAGAAGTAGTATTAATATCAGCAGATACGTTATTATTAACCTACTTTAAAATAAAAATACCTCTGACTTTAATAGCAGTCTAGTTCGAAGTTTGGTTAGTAAGCACTCCTTTAAGTAGATTGCTAGCTAGATTTATATATATATAAGTTAGGACCTTAGAGTTGATTTCGATAATGCGCTTCTATTTAGCCAAATCCTTATCCTACTTTATACTATATATTATTATTTGAATAGTCTATAGCTATAAATAATTTTAGTGTTTTTTAATAAGGATAGCGTCTAGCCTAGGATCTCTAATGCAAAGCATCTTATACTTATTAATATATATAACCCTAGTATTAATAAAATGAAGGAAAAGAGGGCAATTATTACAATACTTATATAAAGCGTAGTTAGGTTCTTTATTATTGTAAAAGTTGCAAGTTAGTCGTCTTCTATTGCTATTTCCTTAATACCTTATAGTATTAATATTAGCAGAGTGCTAGTTAGGATCAATTCCTCCTTCTTTAGCTAGCTATTGCATTCTTATATTAGCTGGTTATTCCGAATGATAAGAAGCAGGAGTCTAGTAATAGGAACTACTAAGTTAGCTTATAGTAGCTGAGTTTTATCTATTACCAAATTAGAGAATATGCTATTTTTCTTATAAGAGATTATTAATTCTAGTTTCTAAGCTTTAGATCTAGAGTTTTGTAAATTAGGTCTTAAGTTCTTTAATTCTAAGGTTAGATCTTACTCTTAAGTCGGGCCCGCGAGTGAAAGGTATAACTATTAGGTTCTTCTTTGCCTCTTCTATAACTTCTAGTGCTTTCGAGTGTTCTTAGACCAGACTCTTAAGGTCTTTAGTATAAGAGGGAGTAGGGGCTTTTTCCTATTCTATAGTATTAATAGTTCTTTTACTAAGATCTGATTTTAAAGCAAAGGCCGAGAATTCCTTAAATAAGGCAAAGGTTATAAGGTCTTGCTTATTAATCTTAAAATGCTTAATAATCTTATTTCAAAGGCTAATAGGTAATCTAAGTAAGAAAAGGCGGCCTCTTTTAACTTTGCTAAGTATTTTCTAATTAATTAAGGTATTTGATATATAAGTAAAAGTCTAATAGTAGTTCTTAAGTTCCTTAGGAGTATAAGTGATTAAAATAAATTCCTTTAAAAAAGCTAGGGTATTACGAATCTACTATCTATTAAATTCGCGGAATTCAGATTTAAGGACCTTAATAAGGAATTCCTATAAACTATAAGTTTTCCATTTAAGGAAGGACTTAATAATATCCTTACTTATATGATTATAGTAGCAAGGAAGTCGAGAAATCATATCCTCTTATATAATACCAAAATTGTAATAAGTTTCCTTATATTACTTAAGGAAATTAGTAATATTAGTACTTATAAAGTAAGGAGCGCTAGGAGAATTAAGGAGGGGAAAGTGATTAGTAATAGCCTTAAATGCGGCTATTATTATTTTATACTAACTGTCTAAGTTAATAGAATCTATAAGAGGCAAAGGAGAAGCTTTAATATTGCGAGATTGATTGCTAAAAGGAGTACTTCGAAATTCAAAAGGGCTTAAAGAATATTTAAAATCTAAGTCAATCTTAAAGTGATTAGGACAAGTTTAAAAAGATTTAAATAAAGGGTTAGTAAAAAGTTTAAAATTGTTATTATTTTTAGTATTTTCTAATATTAATATTAAAAAAGTAGGTAGTAGTCTTAAGTTATTTAAGGATATCTTTTTATCCTTCTACTTATAGGCTAAGCTTAAGAGTAGAATTCCGGATTCTGCTAAAAGTTTAATCCAAGTTTATTAAGAGATTCTAAATAGGTGCTAAATAGCTAATAAAAGTATTGCAATTAATCGTAATAAGATAAGTTTATTTAATTAAAGACTAATTTCTAAGATAAGGTTTGTATTTAAGATTCTTCTTAGCCTTTAGGCTAATTCCTATTAGTCCTTAGAATAAAGGGGTCTTTAAAGACGATTCTAAGGCAATTTTTAAAGTTCTATCTAGCTAAGACAGCTGAATTATTAAATTCGGATTTCTAAGGATTCTAAGGAGATACTTCTAATTAGAGTTTACGCTTAGTATTACTTAAGTACTCGAAACTACTGCTATTAGAGATTGCTATTATAAGGTTTGTTATACTTTTTATATTAGAAAGCCGAAAATTCCGAGAATCTTAGAGTTAAGGAAGAAAATAGGGGTTTTTAAAGTAGAGCTAAAAAGGGAAAATCTAAGGTTATTGATAATTGCTAAACGAAAATCGATAGTTTTAAGTAATTAGGCGATTGAGGATAAGGTTTTTAAAGTTGATTAAAATGCTATAAGTGTTTTAAAGATGTATTTTTTAAAAAGGCCAGTCTCTTATCTGCAAACTAAGAGATCGATAAGGTTATATAGGGATGGAAATCTTAAGAAATCGATCCTTGCGTAGGTTATTAATATAAAACTAAAAGGAGATAATATAAGAATAGGCCTAAGGGAAGACCTAAAAACAAGAGGAGGAAGCACTATAAGCGGGCTCTCCTAGATAAGATATTAGGAACAAGTCCCAAGTATGGGGTATATTTAGTACTTATAGCAACGCGCGCTATCTCTATATACAGAAGATGGCCCTTTTATCCTCCTATCGTCCTGCGCCGATTATGTGATATATGTCATAAGACCTATCTATCTCAGGTCTCCATATTACTATATCGAATGTCTTAGGCGCGTCATTATCTTACTATCTACTGCGCCGAGAAGCTCCAAGCTATATTTAGGCATAACGACTTTATTATAAGTCTATTAGTAGGAGTAAGGGAGTATAATTAGGAAGCATATAGTAGTAGCCCTAGTAGGGCGCTCCTTAGAGTTGTTATTGCTATTCTCCATTTTTAAAGTAATTATTTAAAGAAGTATAAGGAAGGAAAGCTTTATAAGGGAAAAAACGCGTACTTTTATAGGTGCGCTGCCTTTGTTGACTTTCCTTTGTCACCTGATTTAGTTTCTATTCTATAAAGGCTTCCATTCTATAGAAGAAGCACCTGGAACCGCGCTCCCTCTCTTATTAATTATAGCTTTATTAAGCAATTTTCATTATTCTAAAAGCTGGGGAGTATAATAAAGGAGTCTTATATACTAGATCTAGTGCTATTTATAGCTAAGCCCAGCTAGGAGCTGCTTCTTACCTAAGGGGTGTATTGCGCTATAAGGAGCCTTAGGCACTAAGGCCTTTGAGGACTGGCTTATGTAATGTACCCCTAAAGTGGCCACGGAGCACTTCTATAAAGGGAGCTCAGATATACAGTTAGAGTAGAATTTTATAAGCTTCTGCCACCATTAGGAATCCACCTCTAAATACAGCACGACAAAGGGCTAGCAGTTTTTACTACTTGAGAGTCTCTCTTAGATGCCGAAACCCTTTCGCAGGCTCTAGTAAGCAGCTCCCGAAATCGCTCTATAAGCTTTAGAAGGGAGATCAGGCCTAAGTGCCCTTATAAAGGCTCTACTAATCACTATTAGAAGCCCTAGGACTATCGGAAACTATTATATACTATAGATAGGCGTAAGGAAAATATAAAGGTTCTTCCTTTACAAAAGGAGGTCCTACGAATATAAAAGGTATTAAATGCAAGAGATTAGTTTAAAGGTCTTTAAGTATAGCTTAAGGAGAATGATATTGCAGTAATAGCGATTAATAAATTTAAGGGAAAGGCTTTAGCCTTTAAGGAGGATAGTTTAGATAAAAGGGAGAACTTACTAGTCTTTATAATAATAGATCCCTTTGCCTTTAACGCTTTTGAAGAATCGTTTAACGTCTATTACCTCTTTAAGCTAAAATGCTACCTACTCTCCTTAAGTACGCTCTTTAATAACTATATAGCCACTTATATTATTAATTCGAAGGATTTACTTATCGCAGGCACCTTTAAGCCTTTTGGCGACTTATAATAATGTATTAAAGTAGGTACCTTAAGACTCCTAATCATTAGGAGAGGTAATAGATATATAGCAGACTCTCTTTTATAGTATAATAGCTCTCCTATAAGGATAATGCTATGCAATATTGCTATTATAAAGGAGTTTATTATTAATATTATCTTAAAGAGGCTCCTTATAAATAAGGGTTTTTAATACTTTAGGATAGACCTTACTTTACGCTTTAAAAGCATCGCAGATTCTATAAAGTAAGCTTAATTAAAGCATTACTATAATCTCGTTTTCTTTAAATATAAGCCTATTAACTATTTAAATCTTTTAAATATACTTTAATATAACTTCTCTACTTTAATAGCATTTCCTATAGTTAAGATAATACTTTATAATAGATTCTAGTCTAGCTATACGCCTATTAGGGTATAGGATAATAATGCGTATATATAATACCTTTATACTAACTATTTAAGTATAGAGGCTCTCTAAGTGCTAGTCAAGTGCATTAAGGAAGTAAAGATCAAGGGAATATAAAGGCTAAAGTGCCTTATATACGTAGTAGCGTCTGCTAAGCAAGTTATCTCTTACGCTACCTTTAAGAACCGATCTTTAAGGCCCTTCTTTAAGATCTCTTAAGATCTCTTTAACTTTTTAAATAACTTATATAATAGTTACTTATAGGTTCTTTTAATTAAAGATAAGTATAGCGGTATACTTTAGACGTTCTTATTAAGATCGAAGGGCAGAGATATAGTTATAAAGGTCCTTTAGGCCTTTAAAGTATAAGTAAAACGCTAATATAGGCTTTCTATTTGCAAGATTAGGCAAAATAATAATACTTTAATAATCTCCCTAAGGGAAGACTCTCTTATAGAGTACTAGAGATAGGTAAAAGAGGAGGGAATCGATTTGGAGCTTACTCCTGCTTATATATACTAATCTAATAGAGGCGCAGAGCGAATAGGAAGGGAGTTGTTATATAGAATAGGCGGAGTCTCCACTTATCTTAGAGACCCTTTATATGACTCTGCTAAGTCATAGACTCTCCCTTTTCTTTCCGAAGTCTCCTTACTATATATATATTAAAAAAAATAATACAATCAATTATCTTCCCTTACTTTTGCAAGACTCTTAAGCGACCTAATAAAGGCCCTCTAGCTAACCGTACTATAGTTATAAGCCTTATAAGCACTTTAATATGCTTTCTCTTTGTATACAACTGGTTAAAGGGCCCTTTAAGCTCTTGACCGACTTTTTAAGTATTTATAATAACTTAAAGGACCTTTATTTTTAATTAATAAATTTCTAATTTCCGATCGAACCTTATTTGCAAACTCTATTTATATACCTAACCTTTTTCATTAGACTTTATTTAATATATCTAACGCTTTAAGCATCTTTAAGCCTTACTTTAATACCTTTGCCTTTTAAGTAAAGTAGTTTAGTAAATATATATTCTTTACTAAGCTTTATAATATTACTATTTTTACTAATCTGAGACTCCTATTTAAGTCAATTATAGAGACTGAGCCTTAAGCTCCCTTTATATAAGAGCTTAAGGAATTGGAAATAGCCAACCTTTGCGTAGTATACGTAAGGTTATATAAAGAGTATATAGCTACTCTAGCTAAATAGATTTACGCCTACTTTCCCTTAAGAGATTTATTAAAAGCTCTCCTTCTATAGGCTTCTTATAAAGATATTAAGGATAAATATAAAATCCTAATAAAGGAGCACCTTATGCGCAAGGAGACTTAGAAGACCTAATGTAAATACTATAAACTACTATTAGAATAGGTCTTTAAGATTATCGAAAGAACGCTTTTAGCTTCTGCGATAGCTTAAGCTTAAATCCAAGCTGAAAAGCTCTCTTTTTTAATACTTAATAGAGATACTCCTATAAGTGGAACTACTACTAACGACCTATATGCTAATTTGGTAAACTAGCAACTCTTACTTTAAGGCCTAGTATCTATTTTAAAGTATGATATTGCGCCTTTTAATAAGGCTATTTAGTTTTAAATAAGGCTTTAGTACTACGATATACTATGCTAAAGCAAGACTAAGAGAACTAATACTTAGTAATAGATCTAGGAGTAGTAAGAGGCGTATTGCCTAATAGAATAATACAATCTTCTTAAGATTAAAGGGAGATTAAGAGTAACTGATTTTTTAGACTTAATTATAATAAAGATTAATCTGAGTTAAGCGATTTGCTTAAAGGAGGAAATAATTATTAATAAGCAAATAAGAACCTTATATAAGTATGACCTAATGCAGCTAAGCCGCACCTTAGCGGGTATTAAATCTAATAAAGCGATTGATAATTAAAGGCTAGCAGTTTTTACTACTTAAGAGTCTCTTTTAAATGCCGAAACCCCTTCGCAGGCTTTAGTAAGCAGTTCTTAAAATCGCTTTATAAGCTTTAAAAGAGAGATTAGGCCTAAGTACCCTTATAAAGGCTTTACTAATTACTATTAAAAGCCCTAGGACTATTAGAAACTATTATATGCTATAGATAGGCGCAAGGAAAATATAAAGGTTCTCCCTTTATAAAAGGAGGTCCTATAAATACAAAAGGCATTAAATGCAAGAGATTAGTTTAAAGGTCTTTAAGTATAGCTTAAGGAGAATAATATTATAATAATAGCAATTAACAAATTCAAAGGAAAGGCTTTAGCCTTTAAAGAGAATGGTTTAAGCAAAAGGGAGAACTTATTAGTCTTTATAATAATAGATCCCTTTGCTTTTAACGGTTTTGAAGAATTATTTAATATCTACTACCTCTTTAAGCTAAAATGCTACCTACTCTCTTTAAGTACGCTCTTTAATAATTGCATAGCTACTTATATTATTAATTTAAAGGATTTACTTATTATAAGTACCTTTAAGTCTTCTAGCAACTTATAATAATATATTAAAGTAGGTACCTTAAGACTCTTAATTATTAGGAGAGGTAATAGATATATAGTAGACTCTCTTTTATAGTATGATAGCTCTCTTATAAGGATAATACTACGCAATATTGCTATTATAAAGGAGTTTATTATTAATATTATCTTAAAGAGGCTCCTTATAAATAAGGGTTCTTAATACTTTAAGATAGACCTTACTTTACGCTTTAAAAGCATCGCAAATTCTATAAAGCAAGCTTAATTAAAGCATTACTATAATCTTATTTTCTTTAAATATAAGCCTATTAACTATTTAAATCTTTTAAATATACTTTAATATAACTTCTCTACCTTAATAGCATTTCCTATAGTTAAGATAATACTTTATAATAGATTCTAGTCTAGCTATACGCCTATTAGGATATAGGATAATAATGCGTATATATAATACCTTTATACTAACTACTTAAGTATAGAGGCTCTCTAAGTGCTAGTCAAGTGCATTAAGGAAGTAAAGATCAAGGGAATATAAAGGCTAAAGTGCCTTATATACGTAGTAGCGTCTGCTAAGCAAGTTATCTCTTACGCTACCTTTAAGAACCGATCTTTAAGGCCCTTCTTTAAGATCTCTTAAGATCTCTTTAACTTTTTAAATAACTTATATAATAGTTACTTATAGGTTCTTTTAATTAAAGATAAGTATAGCGGTATACTTTAGACGTTCTTATTAAGATCGAAGGGCAGAGATATAGTTATAGAGGTCCTTTAGGCCTTTAAAGTATAAGTAAAACGCTAATATAGGCTTTCTATAGGTTCTATACTGGTAATCGATATTCACGTGAATATAGTTAAGTACTTATTATTAAAAAGAATCTATATTAATATCTGTCTATTTCTATATAACTGAGATAGTACCTTTATACTTATGAATATCCTCCCTCCTATAGTCCTTCCTAGCCGTATATAGATATCCTTCCGAAGTCCTCCGGCTGAATAGCCGTTTGAAATATATACAAAACCCCTTATATCGCATATGGTATAGCTATATAGGATGACCCCAGGAATAAGGGCAGCTTGCCTCCTGCATAGGAATCTGCGTACCAATATATATTGCCTTATTATTATCATCATCAATAAGTGCTCCGATTATTAGCCGACCCCCTTTAATATATATATCGCTGACTTAGATAGTGCTCGAATGCAATCCCGAGGACCTGCCTAAGGCCTTTCGAGTGCTATGCGTATATTATGCGCATATGATATTAAGAAAGGAGGCTAGTAAGAATAATACTAGTTATATATACGCATTTAATACTCTTACTTTTAAGAAGTATAACTACTGTATTGCGCAGTAGGTAAAGTGTATCCTAGTAAGTGCCCTTTAATATCCTCTTACTTTAATAACCTCTAATAGATGTCTATTTTAAATACCTATCTAGGCTTAGGATAAGTATATCATCCTTTAGGATACTTAAGTTAATAGTAATATTAAAGCAATTTAAAAGGCAGCCTGAATCTTATTTAAAGAGACTTAGATATAAATCTCTATAGTCTTAAAGACTTAGGATGCCCTTTAGCTAGCTTAGCTAAACGAAGCTTATGCCTTCTACTATAGTATCGACCTTGCGAATACTTAGTAAGCTATAAGTGCCCTTGAATCTATCTAATATTAATAACTGATTATTCGTAGGATCTATTGCGCGCTATCTAAGGCGGTAATGCTGCCCTTAGGCGTCTTAAGACTTAAGGTGCCAAGGTGCTCGGCTCCCTTTAATGTATAAAGGGGCTATCTAGCTTAGCTAAGGGCCGTTCTTAGGCTCCCTTTAATAATATCTGCTGCTAAAAAGGCAAGGGCAGATAAGTACCTTCTAAGGGCTCTCTAAAGGGTAGGGATCTAAATCTCGGTAATCTAAATAAACCGAATCCAAAGGAGATCATAGCCGCTCTTACTTAGGTGTAAGCTTAAGAGAAGCAGGCCAACTTAGTCGCTATTTTAAGTAGTAAGGCTTCTAGGCCTTAAGGGTTTAAGGATCTACGCCTTAGAAATCCTAATACTTAGGATAGGTGCTT
Source organism: Diplocarpon mali (assembly GCA_024741835.1). NCBI lineage: Eukaryota > Fungi > Ascomycota > Leotiomycetes > Helotiales > Drepanopezizaceae > Diplocarpon > Diplocarpon mali. Next base: position 70,620 of record JAENRP010000204.1, read on the forward strand.
ATCAAGGGTAGAATCGTTAGTAGATTATTATTTTTAATAATATAATAATTGCTACTTTGCTATAACCTCTTTCTTAAGTACTACTTAAGTGATAAAAAAAATGCAAGTACGCGCAGGTAAGTAAGAAAAGATAAAAGAAAGTAGTAATAGCAAGTATAGGAATATATCTTGCAGTAAAATAAAAGAAAAAAAAATTGCTAATAGCGTATAATTAAAAAATCCGATATTATCAATTTAGCACCTTTTCAAGTCTGGTTATGCCCTAATAGGCCTTTGTACCTATCCTTCCTTTTTAATAGTTATTGAATTAGTATTTACTAATTGCTAAAGGGCCTAATTTGGATTGGCTTTTATTATAGCATCGGCGGGGTTACTAGCGCCATCGATCTAATGTATCTTTATAAGCTTCCTATTCTTATACGATTGTCATATAGCTATTATATCGATTATTAATCGCTTCTCCTTTATAGTACCCAATTTGACGATATACTTATATAAGGAGAGGGAATCTATATATATAATAATAGGGAGGCGGGGTAGACTTAGCTTAGCTATTACTATATCGATTGTTATAGCTATAGAAACTAGTATATCAATACCTACTACTATAGTATATAGTTCAAAGGCTAGTATAGCTCTTATCACTCTCTTATACTTTATCAAGCTATAGTATAGAATATTGCCTTTTAAAGTAAACTGCGATTCTCCTTCTTCTTTAGTAGCTAGTATAATAATATAGCCGATCTATAAGCTTAAATCCTTATTATTAGCAAAAGATCTATTAATAAATGCGAATAGTTTAGCGTTCTGCAAATTAATAGCAAGGTAGGTCAGGCCTCTTTTAAGGTTATTTCAAATCTATTTAAATCGCTTATTTAAATTCTCTATATCTTAAACTATCAGATCCTAATATTAGGCTATAGCTAATAAATCGAAGGAAGCTTTTGGCTAGCAGATCGTAGCTAAATAAGCTCCTTTTGCTCTTTGCTCTAAGTATTATTACTTATAGCCCTCTTAAGAAGTATCGACTAGTTCTAGCCTTTGGCCCTGGCCCTTTTATCGCATATATATTATATCTCCTTCCTAGGAAATAATACACCTATTAAAAGCTAGTGATTTAGTACTCGATAGGTATTATATTAGCTTTATAAGGAATCCTACCCTTTTAATCTTATCCTCCTCCTTTTTTAAGAAGTCTACTTCTCTAAGTATCAAAGTATTATCTATTTGTATTCCTACTATACCGAAAAAGGGAGAAGTGCTTAAGGTTAATAATAGATAGGGGTTATAAGTTGAGTTAGCTATACTAAGATTGCTGCAATAGTGCTTATAATAGGTGCTAAACTAATGATTTCCTAATTCGGGATACTATAAAGCAGTAGTACTACTTTAAAGACCGTACTTGCAGGGAATAGCTTAGCAATATCTTATAAAGGAAATATAAATATATCTTATAGTAGCTTTAAAGCTGCCTAAGTATACGCTTATATAATATCCTATAGGCTAAGAATGCCCTTCTTACCCTATTCTTTAAAGTATTCTTAGACTAATACTAAAAGGCATACTAAAAGGCATTAGCTTACTTATTAGATCGTTAGAGATTAAGTGATTATACCTTCCTCCTTCTTACTAGTATTATTCTAGGCCTATATAACTAGCTTTAATTTTTCAAATAAGTAGTCTATTTCCTTCCCCTTTATCTTATTAACTATTCTTAATTTAAAGATCCTCTTGCCTTTTATAGCAGGGTCATTTTTATTTATTAGTATAAATACCCCTTTATTTATTAGCCTTTAATACTCCTTTAGGCGAGATTGCTAAAAAGGGCGCCTAAGAGTAGTAATCTTGCCTTCTACCTATAGCTTTTACAATAGTTCCTAATCCCTATTCTCCTTTTCTATTAGGAATACCTCCGTTTTTAGCTATATATAACTTATTATCTGCTCTAAAGGATATTTATATCTTAGTATTATAGTTATTATCGATTATAAAAAGGCTAGAAATAGGCTTAATAAAAGGAACCTCTACTCTTGGTAATTGCTTGCGGCTATTAAGTTACAGCTTAATTAAGCAAGAGGGCTCTACTTCTTTATTAATATCAGTTGCATTCTACTCCCTTTTAATAATCGTTCGATCCTTAGGTTTAATTCCTTTAGTTTCTTTTAAGCAGTTTTCCTTATTATCGATTTTGAATAGGCGTATGCTTATCAACCTAAAGTGCTTTATTCTACTGCCGATATTGATTATATAGGTTTCGTTCTTTAAGCCTAGGAACTCGAATAGGCCTATCTATCCTCCCTTCTTCTAATATATTAATACTAGGTCTTTCAGCCTTAAATCGTAGATATAAGTGGTTCTAAGGCCATTTCTTATACTTAAAGCATCGTTAACTTTATAAGTAGTATAGATCTTCCTTACTTCCTTTATAGCCTTCTTAATTATTACTACCCTTTATTCTACCGACGGATTTGGTAGATCTAGTTTAATTAGCCTTAGATATACCCTAAAAATAAGTAAAGTAGGAATCATCCTATTAGGTCCTGCTATATTATTAACTGCTTTAACGGCCATTTGCAGCCTTTTATTATTACTTAATCAAGGGTGTTTAGCTATTATTATCTTAAAGGCCTATCTTAAAGGGTAATTGTCGTGCATAATACCGCTCGGCCAAAATGTGAATCCACACCTTAGGGCGCGTACTAGTATATTTAGCCTATTTTCTGCATAATATACCCCTTAGGTCGCTAGAAGAATAGTTTTTCCGGCGGCCTAAGTACTAGCCCAGTCTATAGTAGCGTAGATATAGCGCATAGACCGCTAAGCTAGCAGGAAATAGGTGGTCGGAAGGCCGGAATGCATTTTTCTTCGGCCATACGTTAGAGGTCGTTTTACTTAAAACTATCGAAACTTCTGTCGATGCAGTCGAAACCGAGTATAATCATTGCCGAATTCTTTAAAAAGTGGTTTACTAGTAGAACTTCGAAGCAAGAAACGTCGGCTAAACCTCGCGCAAAAGGAATGCGAAAAGAATTATCGCTACGCTTATAGGGCTTATAACTGTCGTATATAATACCGCTCGGCCAAAATGTGAATCCATACCTTAGGGCGCGTACTAGCATATTTAGCCTATTTTCTGCATAATAGTAATAATACCGCTTGACCTTATTAATAGAGTGGTGCGCCTTTATAAGAACTAGCTTTAGGGTTATTCCTATAGATCTTAAAGAGCTTCTAAACTCTACCGAGTTAAAGTTAGTACTATAGTTGTATATTATAAAATCTAAAGGTCTAATATATATATTTAGCTAAGCCAATTTAAGGGCTTAAAATACTGCGTCGGCCGAATATGCTCTTATTCCCTTCTATAAGAACCTTGCGGCTCTAAATCCTATCGCTTTATCAACTATATAAAGGGCGTTCCTTCTATCGAATTAAGCAATATCGATATATATAATATAATTGAAGTCAATATTATCTTAAAGCTTAAATCGGAATCTATAAGAGGCGTTAGCATAAAGTTGGTAATATCGGTATATTTCCTTTACTCTTGCTATAATACTAGAGTCTATATCATAACTGGCCTAGTTTAAGAGGTATTTAAAGCGTTTTACCAAAGGATGTTCAAATCTTTTATATAGCCTTTGGATCTCTATTTCTATTAAGTGGTATATATTGATTATACCCTTTAAAGTTATCAGAAGTTGCTCTATTATATTAAGTAAAAGCTATAAGTGCTTATGTTTTCTAATAATTAAGTGTTTCTCTTTGCCAATTATAAGCAAATTGCGCAGATTGTTATATTTAGCTCCTATTTTATCGAATTATTGCAAGCAGATTAAAAACAGTATATCTGCCTTTATAATTAAAAACTCTATAGGGCCTGCCGGTATTCGAATAGTTGTCTTACCGATTGCATTTTGCAAACCTGCCCTAAAGGTAATTTTATACTTTTTAGCGCCGAGTAGAGCTAGAATTGCATCTTATATATTTTATAAGGCTTTGAATTAGTTAATTCCCCTTACATTTTTATTTAAGGCGCCTATATCAATCAAGAATCCTTAAAAGAATTGATCCGTCCACTAGGTTATAAATACCTTAGGGTCTGTTTATATTAGTTTATTAACCCTTATTATTAAGAGGTATTTAGCCTTTTGCTTTTTAAGCTAGTTAAGTATAGTTCTTAAGTTATATTCCTTTTTTAAAAGCTAGGAATACTATAGTAAAGTTGATATTACTATCCTTAGGGTTACTAATTGCTTAGTCCTCCTCTTTTAAAGAGGTTTCCTATTTATCCTTATCAGTCCTATTGCCTTTTAAATATACTCTATTATCTTCTTAAGCTAGGTATACCTTATATATTTTATCTATTGGCTTATACCCTTCGGCTTATCGGCTTATTATATAATAAGACTTCTAGGCGGCTTTTTCTTCATTTAAGTGCTTACTACTATAGTAGTCCTTTTTCTAGTATATAATACACCTTATATAGCCTGGTTTTAATTAGAAGGTTATTCCTTTCTTATTACCTTAAGTAAACTTCATCTTTCTATTTAAAAAGTATACTATAAATTGCCTTTGCTCCTTAGCCAAATGATATTAAGGTCTATTAGTAGCTGAACTAGGGTGCTAGGGTTTAGATAGTCCGTTTTAAGCAACTACTTCTACGTAAGCCTATAAGCTATCTAATAGAGCTAGGAACGTCGCTAGTAGCTTAAAAAGTGCTATTTAAAATAGCCGATTCTTAGAAACACCTTATATAAGTCTATCTCTAATAGATCGATTGTTCTATATACTAGCGTATAGACCCAATTGCAGGTTTTATAGCTCCTTAGTATAATTCTCGAGTTAGGTTAAGATTGGTTTCCCCCTTTAGTAGTCCTTTTATCGGAATAGGTCAAATATCAATCGAAACTACCTCCTTAGGAATCTACTACTCCTCTCTTTGGTCTTGTAATTAGTTTAAATGGCCTCTACTAGCTTAGCGAAATTGAAGTTCTTATTTTGCAAGTATTAATAGTAGTAGGTTAAAGCTAAGTCTTATAGTATAAAAGGAAACGCTCTATACTATATACTTTAGTCTATAGAGGCTCTTTAGTATAAATTAGCAAATATATAAAGCTTCTTATTAAAGTGATCTTTACCTTTTAAGTATTGAGTTTCTTTAGTATATATCTTACTTAGATTTATAAGAGTTTTAGCCTAATCTAAAGTCAAAGGTTCTATAATATACTAAGATGGTTAAGCGTCGCTTTAGTTTAGGTCTAAAAGCGCTCTTAAACCTCTTTCTATAGCAAAGGGTAGCAATAATCCGTCTCTCAGTTGGATTAGTAGTATCGGTATTAGATTCGGGATCTTTAGGTATTATATAACTAGGGTTCGTCCTAACTAAGGTTGATATAGTATTCTTTAAAGGTTATATCATTCGGTTATTTATCTTAAAGTGTCCGCTTTATATAGGTTATCTTACGAAGTATTATTATTATATCTAAGGTATCCTTACTAAAGCGAGTCTTAGTATAGTATCTCCTATTTAGCTATAGTAACCCTTTAAGCAGGTGGCTCGCTTATTTATATAGATTTGGCAAATTCTAAAGTAGACCTTATTCTATATTTTAGAGATTATACTATAACTGAGTTTAATACTTCTTAAGTCTATGATTCTAGCTGATCTTTTAGCCACTTATTCCCTTCTTAATATACTGTATCGAAAAGTGCCTAGCTAATTAAAACGCCCTTCTTATGCTAAACGTATACTCTATAGTACTAAAGGTCGTCCCTTAAGCGTTATCGAACGTCCTTATTTAGCAATTTAAAGTCGCCAACTATCTAATCTTAGAACTCCTTTTAGAAGTCCTTAGCAAGGTATAACCCTTTCCTTTTGCCGTCTTATAGTGTCTTTTAGAAGTTCTTTGCATATAGGTCTTTTAATCTAAGGGCCTTTTCGCTAGGTTGATCCTCTTAAGGTCTTATATCCCTTTTAAAGTCCCTTAGTATCTGGGATTACCTTAGATTAAGTGGTATTAATAGTCTCTTCTTAATCATTTCCTAATATTGTCTAGATATTGCTTTACGCCTTAATAGGGTTTAAAAGAAGTCTAATATAGTTGTATTTTATATATTATTACGCTATTATCTAATTGTAATTAGGATACTAATTGCACTTTAGTTTTACCCTAATTATAATGCGTAATAAAACGCAGGTAGAAGAGGATAGTATCTACCTTTAAAGTAATAACTCTAGCTCAATTTGCGTACCTTTCGCCTTTTCCCCTTTAGTAGTAACTAATATTACTTTATACATTTGGGTTAGTATTTAAGGTAAGCCGAAAATACAATCAAGTACTCCTTAAATTAAGAAAGAATTCTTCAGTTTAATAACCTTACTATCTATAGTAAAGGTACTACTACTAATTAGTATAGGTTCTATACTAGTAATCGATATTTATATAAATATAGTTAAG
>JAENRP010000205.1:0-11450 GCA_024741835.1 Diplocarpon mali
CCTAACCCTAACCCTAACCCTAACCCTAACCCTAACCCTAACCCTAACCCTAACCCTAACCCTAACCCTAACCCTAACCCTAACCCTAACCCTAACCCTAACCCTAACCCTATATCTTTAGCTGATTTATAATTTCTAGTTTTCTCTATTTGTCGTTGTATGGCGCCCCTCTTACTTCAATATGCAAGCGATTTTATAATAAGCATTGCTTTCCTCAGCCTTTGATTTTGAACACTCGTACAACTACATTCCACTGCCGGAGCTTACTTTTCTAGTTTTATAAATGGCGTTTGGCTTTATCCTTCGAATCAATAATAATCTCTGATAGTAGCGGCTTTCCCGACGATCAGTACCTCGTTAGGTGCTTTTATTATAATGATATTAAAGGACCGCCTCACCTTTGCTAGGTTCCGCTAAACAACCTCATATAGAGGATACGGACATAGCGATCGGGACAAGCCGTTAGGCAGTCATAATCAAGCTCGAACTAATCCCTTCCCTTGACTTTGATGCACCACGCGTAATTTTGCCACGTTGTCTATAAACAAAGAGCTGATAATTACAATTGCTCTTATTATTCACTTTCGCAATAGTACCTGCTTTTTTATCCGGTGAGCCTGTCTTATATATAAATTATCAAAAAGCTGGTTTATTTTTCTTACAGTCAATAATATCAGAAATTATTCACACAATTCTGTATCGAGTAGTTAGCAATCGATAATCAAGAATTTTACATTTCGTTAGGAATTCAATTGTTCGAAATAACAAGTCGTCTTTTATAACATTCTTACAGATATTCAATTAATTATTCGGATTGCCCGAATCAGATAATCTTAGAAATCAATTTTCATTAGTTCAGCTACCCGGCTCGCTGAGCGTTGAAAGTACGAGCGCCAAGGCTCTGTACGAGCTATTATTGTGAACCAAGCTCTTGCTAAGCTTGAACTGAAATTCAATAAGATCCTTTGTCAACTACTACTAACTTCATAAATATGCTTATTCTGGCCGAGTACCATAGAATAGATATTCCCGTATTAGGATTGAATAATCCTGATTCCTCAAGTGTGTCTAATTATTTAACACTTCAGGCGGGCAGGCACAAACTCATAGTGGGCAATAGTTTAGCGTTATATTTTTATAGTCATACTATAGGTCCTAAGGCTGTTTATTATTTAGCAATTATCTTATGGCCTGAGCTTATAAGCAATTACTAAAACTTCTCCTATTATTAATTTAATTCAGCTTCCTTCCATCCTAATCCTTTCGATGGCCGGCGATTCCGTGATATCCATGAGATAGCAGCGTCTAAAGATGTATTTGATTTAAATTCTTTCTTACTAAGAGCCCTATCTCTTATCTAGAATCTGGATAATATATAAACAGTCCTAAGAACCGTAGCTCGACCTTGAGTAGTACAACCAGCTCATCACTTGATTTCAATCCATTATCCTCTCACTCTTACTCTTATAAGTCAAACCTCAACCTACCTTCAAGATCACCCTACTCTAAGCCTCAATCTACCTTTAAACTCAGCTTTAATCATTATGCAATTTTCAGCAGTTCTCTCAGTTGCATCAACACTTTTGATAGCAATAGCATCAGCTATGCCTTCGAACCATAATGATATGGACAAACGACTTGTAGGGGAAGGTTACTGCAAGGAAGAGAAATATTGCTACCATTCAGATGTCTACTGTTACCTTGAAGGCTGTACCGTATTGGCGTGTAGGGAAAAAGCGGCTTGCACATGTGAAGGGTTAGTGCAGGTTGTGCTTTAATAACTTGGAAACACCAAGTATAGAAGGCCTATTACATATAGCCGATAGCTTTCTAAAGCCATATACCCTAAGACAATAGGGCATAGCCTTTAAAATGTCTTTTTTGGCAGCAAGGGCGGCTATCGGCTATATTTGGAATAGGTTATAGGGGAGGAACAAGTTACAAGATTAGGGGGGCAGAGAACTGTACTATAATCATCAAACTTCTAAAGCATTAGGAGACTGGCACCTGCGGTCTTTAATATACTTTAGCAATTATAGTCGGACATAAAACGCTTTCAAGACCTAAACTTGCTTATATTCTTTTATAACAACCCGACATTGATAAGTACTAATATATAGCTTCAAATCTTAAGATTAATACTCTATAGAGTATATAATTCTTTATAATAATTAGAAAAACATATTAGGTGACTGTATTGTTTTATAACTTTTTCTCCTTTTAATATGCTATGTTAGTTCTAAATTATCAAGTATAAGGGAAAAACGCTTTAGCCGGATTTATATTCATAGGGAAACTAGCCTCAAAGCTCCTTATAACTTTACTATTTAGCCTATTATACCTATGGCTCCCGATTCCTTAGATATGATTCTAACCTAGATCTCAGTCGACAGTTAATCCCTCTAGGTCTCGGAAGATGTATTAATAAATAGAGTCGCCTTATGTTCTTACTGCGCAGTGAGGAGCCTCAGGCGCTTAGGATCTGTTTATGTAATTAGCCCCTGAACCTACGGGGCGTCCCTACTTAAGAGAGCTCAGTTGCGCAGGAAAATTCCGTTTTACAAGCTTTTACTTACCACTTGGAGAACTCCCTGATTAACAGCTCCGCGTCTCTCTATTCTAGGTTGAGCCCTCTATGCCGATGGCGGCTATTTAATTGATTATATCAAACGTCTTACTAGTCGGGGGCTGCTCTCGATCGTGACCCTTCTTATCGTCTTTTACATAAAATTATCGAAATGTATCCTTTTTCTTCTCCCCCTCCTCCTCCTTATATACTTCAACCTGCCTTTTCCCCTTTATATCCTTTTTTAAGCCTTTCCTTTAGTCGTAGGGATATATTTAAATAATTCAAGAATATTCAAGAATATTCAAGATCGAAAGTAGACGGCATTTATGGAGGAGGTAGTATAGCAAAGAGAAAAAATTTTCATTCCGACGTTTTTAAAAGCTCTAGCCTCCTTTAACTTAGGTTTTAATTATTTCGTAGTCGAAAGAGCTCAAACTCAGCTCTATAGATTCTCAAAGAGTCTGCAGGTTCGTAGGAGACACCTCATACAGGTGTTGAGTCGTCGTCTCCCTCATCTGGTGTAAATAACCCTTTAATAAGATATCTAAGAGCTTGTACTATCCTATGTAATTAGCGCGATTACTATAGCATGCTAAGGCTTGCCTACTTACAAGAGAAGAATAAAATTCTTAAATTAAATCATGCTAGATGTATATCTATAATTTTAATACCTAGCACTGTTACTCGGGCTCTTAACATTTATTAAAGCAGATTCCCAGGCCCTTTGCAACCCAGAATATCCACAACTCTGAACCAAGATACCAGCCAGCATTAATGTGACACATTTCTATAATATTCCAAACACAGAATATAGATTACATGACTTTTATGTTAAAAGATAAAGATCAAGAAGTACCCTGCCACCAGATGATTCTGGGATGTTGAAGAAGGCTTGGTCAATGACTGAACTCACAAGGCTGAGGAGGCTTATGATAACAATAGATGAAAAGCCTTTTTTCTAAAATATTATTTGATAATATATTAGTTTAAGATCTAGTCTAACTCGCAGCTATTATAATACCTACACCCTATTCAACACCCCCATTTTACTGAAAACCACTACTTCATTTCTGTTTCATTACGGCAGGCTCATGAACAGATCCATCATCTTCGGAAAGTTCGGCGTCCCCAATCCCGTTACTGGATCCCAGCCCGGCACACTCTGAAAGCCCTCAGTACCACACCCGCGATTCCCTCCATTCGTGATATCATTCAGCACTTGTGGATTCGCGTACAATACCGGATTCACGAACCCAATCGGGCTCTTCTTCGCATTGATCCGCTGTTCGTTGATATTGTTCAGCATGGCCGCGAACGTGGGACAACTAGCGGAAGTGCCAAAAGAGAGCGAAAATGTGCCGTCGACGGCTGTTACGTAATTGACGCCGTTGGCTGAGACGTCGGGGAAACCGCGGACTTGCTGGGAGTTGTTGAAGCGGTCGGCGCCATAAGGAGGAGGGTGGTTCCGGTAATAGGTTGACATGGCATCTTGCTGCCAGGAGGGGAGCGCGAAGACGTTGGAGAAGCCACCACCCGAGAAAATTACGCGCTGAGAAGCTGATTCTGGCGTGTGGACTGTGGACCCGTTCAATATCTGTGTAGCGCCGACGGAGGTTACGTAGGGGCAGCCGCCAGGGAAAGATGGATTGAAAAGGCCTTTGGTACCATTATTGTATGCTCCTGTGACCGAGTCGATGCATTGGCCGCCATTTCCTGCGACGCCAAAGTCGCCGGACGAGTAGAGAATTGAGACGCCTTGCAGGCCGAGTTTCATATACTCCATGCACTGCCGAGTCTCGTATTTGGCGGAAAGGTCCGCCTCATTTGACCCGTAGGACGTCGAAATGACATTGGTCGATTGGAAGGAGCCGCAGGTCTCTGAGCCTTGGAATCCGCCTGGTTGATTGGACGGATACTGCCCGTCAATAGCCGGGTCTTGCGAATCTCCACCCTCAAAGGTGCAGTAGGATCCATCAATAGCGTCGAGAAAGTTGTTGAAGCTGGCGCCGGAGACGATATCCCCAACCTGGTACACCGTGACCTGTTGGGGCGCAACGAGAGCCATGGCAAACTCGAGGTCCAGAGCAGACTCGCCATTGAATTGAAAGCTCTTGTTGGTTTGTTGCACAATTGCTCCGTCGATGAGGTTGACGTTCGGTTGGGTGGCTGTCATCCCAGGCATGAACTGCTTGAAGAACATGTCAAGATCGTCCTGGACGAATGCTTGCGGGGTGTATTCGACGACGCCCAAGGTGTTATTCCTCATGGCAGTGCTACCGGGTGGGGAGTTGTAGAGTGCTTGCAGGCAAGCGGGTGTGATCATCGTATCGCAATTCTCCAGGGTTATCAGAGCATTGGTAACGGATGCTCCCTGCTTGGGGTTGCTTGCATCATCCGGGGAGCCCACAATTCCGTGCTGCGGGTTAGTCTGCCGCTTGATCGATTGCCTCTTGTTCAGCTCTCGCAGAGGCTGAGGGATCCTGGAGGGATGTATGGTTCGTCGTGGATTGCCCAGTTGCTGGTCAAAATGAATACTGGGAGTGACGATATCGATGTGGTCGACGAGGTGAGCAGGGACGCTGTACTGTTTGCATGCAACATGACTGTGACCTGCTTCGTGCCTGTAGAGATGATACTCTGCCTTCAGCAGTCGTTCCGCCTCCGCAGTTGTGGCGTTAAAGGTTATCCAGGTGCGAGATTTGGACATCATTACTCTCCTCTGATCTATTCCCGAGCTCGACAACCATTCCCGCACAGCTTCGATACTATCTTGAGATGGCGAAAACATTTCCACCACCTTCTCCTTCGACCAGTGTTTGCCATACGACTTCGACTCCGGATGTGCCACCTCATTGATGAACTCTTCTGCTCGGTGCAGGTTCTGCTGTGCCAGGCCAATACGAACCGGAATGACAGTAGCGGGGTCCAGGCGGGAGTGTCTCGCCCATTTCGAAGGAGGGTCCCCACGCTTCTCGTGGACTACATGGCGGCTCGTTACCGCAAAGGGCGACGCAGATGTGGCTACCACCAGGGCAGCGAATATCCGGAATATAGCTTCGAAGCGCATGTTATCCTTCCCTCCAGGATGCTAAGCCAGAGCATCTGGCAAGACCCGATTTGCGGCGATGACATTGATATGTAAGGATGAAAAGGTTCTGGCAAGGCAAGGCGGCTGTGTTAGTAGAAGAACTTCACATTGAAACGAGCCCAGAAGTCACAATCGTTGAAACGGAGATTGCGCGACTCAGTTAGACTTTCCATTTCCTGGATGGCTAGCTGTAATCTATTGCCCCCGTTCCAAACAAATCACGTCTGTGAAGCTGGTGGAGGCGTGGGAAGTCAACGACTTCTGGATCGACTCCAGTTTCAAACCCGTGAACCAGGCTATCTCGTCGCACGGTCGCGAGGACCCGTGCGACACGGTGTGCCACAACCGTCTCTGACAAGCACAAAGATGTCATGCACCTGGCAACCGAGAATCTGCATATCCAATCGCCGAGCGGCATCCTAAGCAGAAACAAACAGCTGTCCAGCCAAGGGACCAGGTCTTTTTGAAAGGAATGACTTTTTGCTGAGAAAAGCCGGGAGACGAAGTTCAGGCGCGAGCTCATGATTGAGCCCTTTCAGATTTCAAGGTGGTATACTTGCTCCACATCTTTTTTTGCAGCGCCCGTTGTTCGGCGACGATGTTCCAAAGTTCCTCATTTTCACTGCGCAGTTGCTCATCTCCGCTTGGAGAAGGGGTGTTGAGAGGGCGAGCCGAGAAGCTATGTATAGCTCTTTCGAGCATATCAGACAGGACACCTCTCGACTGTGCAGCGTAATCACTAGCACTGTGGAGCGATCCTATCAATTGCGCTGTGAAGGTGTAACTGCTTTCGCCGAGCTTCGGCTTAACAACTGTCGATGCCCTAGTCATCTTCTTGCCTGGGAAGACCGGCATCATGAGCAGGTTGGTCACAGGCGCGTTCAGGTCTGCGAGCTCAGCAGTAAAAGCGCGGCGTGGGATATCCCACTGGACAACTTTCCCTGATGCGTGCCCTGACAGCAGACACGTGCCGTCATAGCTAAGGCCGAGGCACAGCGCAGGACCAGAATCCACTTGACTGGCCCATGGAGGCAGGGTGACTTGCACGGGGGTGCTCTGCAAACTCCTATCATACAGCGAGTTGCGGGTGGAGTCCCCGGGCAAGAACTCGAGCACCTGGAGAGAACCGTCTTGGAAGCCAGCGTACAGGGCCCGATCGCACGGATCGAGAGCCAAAGAGAGTGGCGTCGAGGGAAGCAGAAAAGTTCGAAGCAGATCTCCTGACAGGTAGTCCCAAACTACGACCGTGTTATCGCGGCTCGCGGAGACGCAGATGTTTGCCGCGCTTGCGCTATGGCCCATTGCCAGGTTGGTGATGGCCGCGCGGTGGTTGGAGAGGGTTCGCAACGATTCGACTGTCTCAGTGGGAGCCATCGCCAGGAGATGTGGAACCGACCAAACGTGGATGTTGGAGTCTTCGGAGCCAGTGATCAAGTGTGATTGGGTGCCTGCGAGACATGAAATCGGCTGCAGATGAGCGGCCGGGGTCGAGACTTGTCGGCCAGTGCAGACCTTTTCGCCTGGAGTCAGTCCTCGTACTCTCGTAGTCATGTCTCGCCTTTCCCCTTGCATTCTGAGGATTAGGGGGCACCTACCTCCCAGAGAATCACCCTGCCTCCGGCCGTGCCCAACGCCAGCACTCCGTCGCCCAGCAGCGTCAAGGTGTGAATCCTCTCGGGAAACGAGATCAGAGCCTCCTGGTTACCTTTGTCTCGCGAGTAGACGTGGACCACGGCTTTGTCTGCTTGTGCGGCGAAGATGTGGGAAGAGCTGGCGGCCAGCCCGTTGGCTCTGGTCGAGCTCTTCTTGTAGGAGAATTTGAGGGCGGGACTTGGGGACAACTCGTGGAGGTGGATTCCCAGGTCTTTGGCAACAGCCGTATTAGCAGACTTGGGCTGTGCCAGGATAGAGGTGATGAATCCTTCGGACAACATGGCGGCGCGGGTCCTGCTTGTACACCAAGCGGATGTCTGTCTCTTTGTATTCCCCCCGGAATCGGGATCGGGGTCTTTGGATACTGGCTATGGCTGGTGTTGCTTTGGGGCGTGATGACGGCGATTTGTGCTGGGTCTCTGGCTCAAGAATTGGGTAGCTAGGTAGGTGGCGTGCTAGAGCTGAACAGGTGCAGGATGACCTGTCGACTGCAAGTAGATAGAGTGTGTGGTTTGTGGGGAGGATAGGGCAAGGTAGGGTAAGGTTGCGCACTGTCCGGTGCGGTATGGGAGGGTCCGCGAATGGAACTATTGCCTTGGACTATTTTCTTGTGTTGTTAATCATCGCAGTCGTGTGCGGGGGACTGGGCGCGAGGTGCGAGGCGCGAGATGCAGAGAGCAAAAACCATCCCCCGAAATCCAGACTCCGTGCCTCTTTCGGGTCTAGCGTGGCCTGGCTGATCATCTACTGTCGACGCGAAATTAGGACTAGCGTGGCGGGGCGCCGGCATGATGTTCTTCCCGCCGATCAGGGTCAGGGCTCGTCGCTTCGCCACGGTACCTTGCGAAGATCGGCGGCTCGTCTCGCGCCGTCTTTCTCGACGTCCATTTCTCGTGCATCTGAGATGAAAGAAGAAGAAAAGAAAGAAAAGTACCCATCGCGAAGGTTAGGTCAGGCCAGGGAAGTGAGGTAACATTGCTCTCGCTCGCCGAGTCCCTGGCCACCTCGGCGATCATCAACGCGCTGCGCTCCGCAAGTTGGTTTTAAGCGCGGCCCGGTGCCTGGCAGCGCTGCCGATAGTGCGGTCGCTATCTCAACCGGGACAAAGTATATGGTAGAGCTGCAAGCCACTTGCGTTCTTACTTCCGCCAGCACCCGATACGGTAAATGCAAAAAAAAAAAAAAATTTTGAACATCGAGGAGATTTGGACGATTTAGTAATTCCAAAACTATCCCAACACAGCTGGTCTATTGGAAGAATCCACGCCATCTCGGATTTCACAAGCCTAGCACCAGCCTTCCCCGCATGGAAGGCTGGCGCTGGTGGATCATGACGCTGCTGATCCGGATTCGACTCACGAGCACAAGTGCGCATCTCTTATGCGACAGTCGGTAAGTAGGCCGATCCAAATTCATAAAATCCAAAGAATTTAAGCTGCAGGATGGAGAGAGGGCCTTCACGTGGCGCGTTTCCTTCTCCCTCGAAGCTGCAAGGGATTTTCAGCTTCCTCGTCTGATTGCGACTGTTTTGCGGACAAGCTTCTCAAAGCAGGAATAACAACAATCCGTCCAAGGAACTCTCTTGATCGAGTGCGAGTTTTTGCCTTGCCTTCGGAATCGTGCTTATATGGCGGCAAGTTACTCGCCCTCGGATCTCACGCCGTCGGATGCATATACATCGGTGTGCCTCTGCATCGGCATCGGCATCTTATATCTATCTATCTGCGCCCGTATCTGCACCTAACGTCTCCCTCAGTGCCTATCTCATATCTCGGCGTCTCAGAATCCAGAACACAAGCTACATTCTCTTCGCCTATCCTGCTCGCCAGCACTGAGACACATTGTCCTATGTTACCACACGCCGGGACGTACACTGGCGACGCCATCTGCGAGCCTGCAGGTACCGCGCAGGAAATATTAGGTCCGTCATGCCTCGAACTTGGATCATGCATGACAGCGACTTGCATCCCCACATCTCCTGCAAGTTCAGCGACGGTCTTTTCAGACAAGTCCAACGACTGCTGCTGCACGGCCGAGAGATGCTGCAATATGTCAGGACGTGAATCTTCCAAACGTTCAGTGTCGGGTATGACGAGCCTCCTCCCCTTCAGACTACTTTCTCCAAAATTGCCACCGTCTAGCATCTGGCCGTCGAGCAGGTCGGATCAACGCTCAACATTCGGCACTGGGCGCATTCCGCGGGACCAAGAACGACAACAACGACAACAACCTCCTGCACGAGTGGCACTGGGTCAAAAATCATCAAACAATCACCTGGACCTGAGTCTCACCGAGCTTTCTCCTCACGACCAACATTTCCGTGATACTCCCGTATACAACGAGCCAGGTTCTCCTTGTCCCGGTCGATCTTTCTATGCGGAAAAGGATGGATGCTTGGCTGGTTCTCCTCCTGGGCCTGATTTTGGGGGGCAGTGTTCCCTCCATGACTACAATCATCTGCGGGAGTCGGGAAAAAATCATGAGGGGACTGGAGACGAGGTAACGATTGTCCCCGCCACAATATTGACTCGATAACTCACCCACCCATTCCAGTCTTCAAGTCAGTCCAATGCCGCCGCCGGCCACGAACTTTCTCCTCATTCTTGTGCTAGCGATACTACATACACGTCCCGAAGCTCAGTGCTTTCATTTCAATGCTCGGGTCTGTCAGGCGAGAAGCTCTTTCCCGATGAAGGCGCGTGGCTGAGCAGTCCTCTGCCCGACTCTCAAAACTCCAGCAACCGACGCCGATCTTCTGCGCGGAGGTCAGATCATCATGTTCACAGCTGGCTCAACGACACCAGCGAGACGGACGTGGGTGAAGATGTCGATACTGATATTCTGGTACGTACCTCAAAATATACCAAAACTTGGACTGCATGGAAGACAGAGTTGCTGACAACAAGCGTAGGCGCAAGCAACCATACTATCGCCCTCCAGAGCTCACCTGGTTCGTCTGAACAGATACCACATGCCCGGTAACTCCAAATTACCCTCGTCTTGTCCACGACCATACCACGTGGACGCACGCTACAGTTGCGCCTCGTCCGACGACAGTCCTCCCGATGTCACGACAGGCGAGTGGGGGTTCAGTGGTAACCGGTCCGTTAGGAAAGAATTGCCTCCTTTACATGAGCCGCAGCGGATACTCCCTCGTCGGCCTTTTGATCTCGGAATAGCCAGCCCACCGATTTCGCCTAAAGTATTCCCTGACCCACCGCGCTTCTCCTCGACAATGAGTGCCGGCATAGAAGGCTCCCAGGACTCCCAAGATCTGAACCTCCCCTCTCGCTTCTCCTATGCTTCTACGATTTCAGAGCCCAAGTCAAACATCGACATTATTTCTGATCTCGAAGGCGCCATCCTCAGGTTCCCCTCCGCAATGCTAGTGCCTGCAACGCCCTGCATCGAAGCCATCCGCCTGAACCTCGCCATCTCCTGGTCTCGGCCCTCAATGCGCCCCCAAACGTGCTCCCCGACAACGACAACCAAGAACTTTTCCCTTCCCCGCCGCCCGCCGGCTCTGAAAACCTCGCAAAGCTCCCCTGCAGTGTACGCCACTTTCTGGCGCTCTTACTCCGGAGCCCCAACCCTGGACGGACAGACCTCAGCCTGTCACGATTCGTACATCTCGCAATCTCACCCTTCGCTCTCTATATCCCCAACGGCACACTCACACGAGAAACCACCGAGCGTTGATTTGGAAGCTTTACATAGAATTTTCCCCGCCAGCACGGAGTTTACCCGTCTAGCGCTGTATGCGCACATCCTCGCCTATATATTCGTCACTTCCCTACCGTCCATCTCAACTCTGGCGTGTTCTGGCAGCGAAAATGTGGCCAAAAGACGGAGAGATATGCCATACTGGCCTATTTCCCCCATCACCTCTAAACCCGCTGACTTCAACTACACCAGCTCGCCCAGTCTCCAAATTCGCATAAATGCGTTACGGACCAATATCAGGAAATGTATTTTCCGCCTTTTGAATAACATGGACTCATCCCTACCTATCCCATCTATGAATTCAGAGTTTGGTAGTGCGGAGCTGGTGCTCAGATCAGTGAGCGAGGCTGTTCAGCTGTGTGAGGAGTTAGCCTTTTCTGGCAGGAACTCTTGACCTAGTCCAAGAAGCCGGGGGGA
>JAENRP010000205.1:11490-57293 GCA_024741835.1 Diplocarpon mali
TGCGTCTAATTCAAACTTTTTTTCGCTTCAATTGTCATGTCTCCGGGTGGACGAGCGAGTCTGTTCACGGATATACCAGGCGTTCTTGCTTTTCGTTCAGTCGCGGTTGGCAAGTAAAAGATTTATATTGCTAATATTCTTGTGTGTATTTGGCTTTTAGATGGAGCAAAACTAGATTCGCAAGAGAATTTTCTCGGATTACACGTCTAGGGGTAAATCATATTTTTCTGGATGGCTAATCTGAGGGACCAATGTCCTAAATATGTCTTATGCTAGCATTCTATGTATCAAACAGAATAAGCAGGCTCATGTGCCGAGTCTTAATTGGGTGCCCTAATTTCTCATTTGGGCGTACATTTCTCCTGGTGGACGTTTCTAAAATAGTTTACAACTCAGTACCCGCAACAAATCGACTGCAATTGACTATATGCAGACCAACCAAGTCCATCCAATCTGAAGTTCTCGGCTGACGATGTTTTAAGCGAAACAGTTGTAACTATTCACGGTACTCAGAATAAAGCCTGGACGCATATCAACTCACCGCCAATAGTAGGAGAAGGTGCGCAGTAGTGATTGTGCTGCGAGGGAGGATGTGCAAGCCGCACCAGGTAGCAGTAGCGATCAATGGTCACGATCCAATCGTTTCGCTTGTCGGGGGTTATGGAAGTCGTGGAGATACGAGTAGACCAATATATAGTCACACGTCCTTGACAGAAGACCACGGGCACGCTTGAGAGATGGAAATGAGATAGAGGAGCATTAAGGAGGTCGTCGCGAGCCAGGGATTAACCGAAAATGAATAGGTCACACGTGCTTGGCTTCGCTAAGATTCCATATCCGAGAGGATATGTACGTCAAAATTTGCCATTATCAGCACCAACCTGTGTACCATCCCTGTCTTAGCACCAAGCACTCCCTAGAGCCACTCTTTTGTCCCTCACCTCACGCGCCCAACGGCCCGTGGTGTCTTTCAGGAACAGCGATTTAGAGCTCCTCCGTCTCTCCCTTATTCGCGTTCCAGTTACGTACAGGCATGTGATGTATTCGACCCATTTCTCATAGTCCTTTTCAGCCCAAGTCAAGGGTTAAGCTATATATAAGAAGGTAGGGTATATAATTTTAACAAACAGCTTATCGATTTAGAGGACTACATATAATTCCTTGGAAATAATACTAGCGCGTGCTGGGGTCAAGGTCAAGAAGGAGGTAGGATCGAGTAAGAGAGAGGCAGAGGAGCTCTTTATTATTATTCTTAAAGAATAACACCGGTAGTTTGGCAAGCGAAGTAAGTGCCTTAAAGCTAGTATTAGCATACGCTCGTATTAGTAGCAAGGTATTGTGTATTATAGTCCTTTGAGTTGCCAAGCTATTGATTTGAGCTACAAGCCGCCTGAACCCTAGACCCAGACTTGGAAGGACTATAAAGAATAGTTCGAGCATAGTACCAGCCTGTGCGCATCTGGACTGCGCTGTTTTTCAATCAAAAGAGCAGGGTTGTATACAAACTCTCTCGGTGCAGATGCACAAGTCCTTTTCTCATAGGTAGGAAATGAGCTGCTGAACAAAGATTCTGCGTCTTATGGAGCATAGTCGCCCGGCCCTCTTTTGACATCCTTACACGGGCTGGCATCACTCCTGAGCAATTTAGCTGCTGTTCAAACGATTTATCGAAATCTGGAAGTGGCCGGAAATACTTACATAGGCATACCAGCGACCGAGAGCCAACTCGCCAAGGAGAATGGTACTGGACGGCATAGCTTGACATATCAGATTGGCCTGAAAAGATACGCCGCAAGCATATGCGAATCAAGGTTTGAGGCTTCTGGTAAGCAGCAAGAAAATAGAAATAAACCCCCACTCCGCAAACTGCTTGGAAATCCATACAGCCAATAGGGGAACCAGGACCAGTTGTAGAAACACCCAGATTTAGGAACACATTGGGATTCCAATGGAAAATTGTGACCCGGCAGGACTCTGGATATCAAGATCCTCCAGTTTTTCTCTATCTCTATGTGATGCGCAGGTTTTTACAGCGATCTATAAACGCGCGCGCTCTCCTATTCATAACAGCGTTATAACGCTGGGCCACGGAGCCCAGCCCACGAGAATGCCAAAATTCTCCAGATCAAACGTACCCTTGACCTCCAATTAGCATAAATTAAGGCGGGCTCAACTGGCCCCGAACCCCCCCTTTTCCGCCGACCTCTCTACACGTGACCGTAACAGAAGCATCGCCCGCAACATTAATCATGACCTCGACCTTACCGCCCTTCTTCACGCCCTTTATGGCGGCCTCGGCTAGAACTTTTCCGACTTTCCAGACCTTTTCCCGGATATCCTCTGGCTCTTCATCGCTCTCGTCGTCGCTGTCATCACTGTTCTCGCCAATTATCTTGGCCTTAGGCTCGGCCTTGGAGACTTTGATGGAAGATCCTCCTTCCACAATCTTGACCATGACATCGCCACCCTCCTTAGGAGCATTAATGTGGATCGCTCGGCGGGCTGGAACAGCAGTTTCGGCGGAGACGATTGGGGTAAAGACACCCTTGCTTACGTCATCGGTGATGGCTAGAACACCGATTGCATTGCTGAGATGCTTGACAGTTGTGACAGCAGCGTGGGTCGATTGCTCAATATCCTCCTTTTCGTATTCTTGGATAAGACTGGCTTGAAGGGCTGCTCCTCGTGCTTGGAGTTCGGCTGGGTTAATGGCAGTAGGTGTGGTGGAGGGAGCAAGGATAGTAGTGGACGAGGGGAAGATGTTGGCCATGTTCGAGGCAATCTTGGGGGTGTGAGAGGTTCCTCCAGAAAGGATGACTTCATCGATATCCAGAACGTCCAGACCAGCCTTCTTGACAACACCCTCGATGAGGCGGTTGAATCCATCGAAGACCTTGCGGGCGATGGTCTCGTAGCGTAGTCTGTTGATTGTGGATGCGAAATCTATACCTTCTGCTAAACTCTCAACACTGAAGTTGGCATTTGTTCCAATACTGAGGGCTCTCTTGGTGGCCTCGGATTCTTGTTTCAGCTTGGCCAAACTGCGGGCGTTCTCCCGGGGGTCGGTAGTGTTCCATTTGATAAACTCCTTTGCGAAATGGTCTTGCAGAACCTTGTCTAGGTGTACACCTGCAGTATCGTAGTCATGTGCGGTAGCCAGAATGGTGTACATTCCTCCTCGAGAGGCAATGACCGCTACATCTGATCGAGTGCCTCCAAGATCCGCAACAACCACCATCTTGTCTGAAACCTTCGATTCAGGTCGGGCGTCGTATGCAAGAATGGCAGCGACGGGTTCATGTATGAGTTGAAGGGTCTCAAGGCCAGCATCGGTGGCAGCTTTTGTGAGCGCGGTTTTTTGCTTCTCGCTAAAGTTGGTAGGGACAGTAATGACTGCTGAGTTGACCTTTTTCCCGGTATAATCAGAAGCAGACTGAGCCAGACGACGGAGATGGCGAGTTGCGATCTCTGATATGGTGACAGTGGACTCCTCGTCTCCCTCCTTGTCGTGAATTTTAAACGCGATTGTGTCTCCGTAAGCTTCGGGGTGCGCTGAGGCGTGGCTGTGGGTAGGGTCTATGGACTTGAAACTAATGCAGCGTTAGTATAACGATAAAACCAGAGTTCAGGCTTGCTACTCTTGGCCGAGGTAATCTCTGAAGTATGCGACGGTGTTCTTGCTGTTCCGGATCAATTGTGCCTTTGCTTGTTGTCCATTATATTCCTCTCCCGCAACATATGACAGGATGGAAGGAATTTGACGATCTGCCAGTATAATCAGCAACTATTCAGACTGGCAAAAGGACCAAGAGATCACATACCTCCATCCTCGTTGGCGATAACCTCAGCCTTGTCATCGCCGGTGGTGTACGCAATAGAGCTGTTTGAGTTTCCGAACGAGATGCCAATAGCGTGTCGCTCTGCGGGCGTAGTCCCGGTTTTTGGTGCCACTTCAGCAGACATTATGGTATTTCAGATTTCAAATTTCGGGAGGGGAGAAGAATTGCGAGGGCAGATAATTTTGGAGTATGTTAAGCGCAATTTTCCACCCACAAGTTGAAGAATTTCACTAGCGCCTCTTTTTGGCCCACTTTCCGCAAGGCTGAGAATAATGGTTTGGAATATCGTCCCCAGGCTTGTGAGTAGCTTTAGCATCTCTAGAGAGGTCACTGTTCACAGACAGCCATGGCTACGCAAAATTTTGTGCTCCCTGGCCAATATCTCGATCCCCAATCTCTTCCTTCGCACCCAAAATTACCCCTCAAGCTGGGTCCAGGACTCAGACTTATTCCTCCAAGTACAATCACCTCCACAGTGGCAGGACAGTTATGTACAGATACGAGGAAGAATGCAGTATGGGTAGAGTTTAACGGCAGTCGCGTCCGTGTCAAGTTTCTCATTATCCGTTCTTTTGCTAATATGTCCCCAGTATATACCAACTGTCGGTGATCTCGTCATCGCAACTATCCAAAAGTCTTCCATCGACATATACTTTGCCAGTCTCAGTGACTACACACCAAATGCCTCCCTTCCCCAACTTTCATTCGAAGGAGCAACCAAAAAGACGAGACCGCAACTTGTCTACGGGTCTCTGGTATATGCACGGGTAACTCTGGCGAACAAGCATATGGACCCAGAGCTGGAATGCGTGTCTTCGTCGACGGGCAAATCAGAAGGACTTGGCCCATTGACTGGCGGGATGCTGTTTACGATTTCACTAGGGATGGCGAGGAGATTGATGCTGTCGAAGCCGGTGGAGCAGGGGAATCTCGTGATTCTGGACGAGATTGGAGGAGCAGGCGTACCGTTCGAAATTGCGGTCGGCAGGAACGGAAAGCTGTGGGTGGACAGCAGAAATGTCAAGTCTACATTGGCTATTGGTAAAGCCATTCAAGAGACTGATGAGAAAGGGCTGGATGTGGAGTCTCAAAAGAAGCTAGCGAAGAGATTGGCGAGGGATCTGTGAGGGCGTTGTGAGAGTTGGTGGGATTGCATTGCAACGGCGTCTGTGGATATTGGTGGCTTAAGAAGGGCAGTGTCGGTTGTCATTGGCTCGGCTTGCCTCTGGGAGATGGAAGCGACCGATCGGGCTTCGGGATGCCGATTTATGATCCAGTGGTAATGTTATATGATATCATTTTGCTATCCGGGCGTGCGCCAGGCTACATGCTTTCTCTATGCATCAATTTAACTAGCTTTTCGATGTGAAGTGAGAGGTCCCGAAATGACGTTCAATGAGCTTGCGTTCATTCTGCTTTTAGCGAATTCAATTTTCGATTTTGATGTTTACATTCCGCGTGCTCTATCAAGAGATTTCTGCTGTGCCTTTTTTAACGCAACACAGTCTCTTATTCAGCATCCATAATACAGTTCTTTCACGTGTGTTTCTAGCGTGCCGCATGTTTTGATTCTATGTTACTTGTGGGTGTACTCGTCATGCAACACACCGTATTTCAAGCCGGAGTTGCTGCGAGGGGTGGTCACACACGCGGTAGGAAATACGACTTTGCGAAGAGGCCAAGCGGAGTAATAGTCTTCTGATTTCTCGGGGCTCGATGTACATGGAGCCCACTTGACTCGGTTCCCATGTGGCTCATTCCTCGTGGCAAGAGAGCCGGTCACAGGATGGCTTTTATCCTCTGACTGAATGCTGGCAGTCATATCTCGCATCAAGTCGTAATAATCCAAGAGGACCCTGGTCTCACAGCCCCACGCAGTTGCTACAGACCATTCCTGAAATTCAAGTAAAATATATATCTATATACATACATATATATAAATTATACAAACTTGAGGAGAGTATGCTGGGTTCTCTATAATGTTCAAAGTTAGGCATCCGCTACGGAAATCTCTGGGTATTCAAGTTATTGATCAGGGACCTCTCCAAGGGTGTCCTTGACATAGTATACTTGAGTAACAGGGACTATCAAAATTTGAGCGAATCTGAAATGACTTGAGACATTCCACATGCCACCCAATGCCTCGGAAAAACCGCCACAGCAACGCCGTTGAGAAAAGCCTCACTGAGGAGGAGTTCTGCAAGGTCAAGTTGACGCTTGTAATATGTGGCTTTTTTGGCATGTTCTTGCTCTCACCTGTGGACATCAGCCATTATGCCTTCAACAGTAGCCGAGAAATAATTTTGTAGAAGCGGCGTCGAACTTGTTGGCCTCTGCTCCAGAGAGCTTTCTCCATTCGGTCCAATTCAAATTTCAGCAGTTTCTTTTTAGATATTTTTCCCGAAACGAGATCTCGGGTTTGAGGTATCACGCCAGATATGGAGGTAACCTCCAGCTGACAGTTTGGTCAGAGAAGTGTCGTTCTAAGAGAGAGGGGGGTAATTCACGCAAGTGATTGTGCCTTGGAATTGCCTGTTCTGTAAGCGGTGGTATATCCTGGAAGATATCCTGGAAGATATCGGTAGTATATTGATAAGAGCTTATCTGGGTTCGATACCCTCATCTCAGCGGGGATTCCGAAACAGAATTTTGATACAGGGGTCTAGATACGGAGGTCTTGACATATCTGAGATTAAATTCGCAGAAGTTGTCGAAGCTCTGTGTTGTGGCTTTAGGCAGATGGCGAGTCGCCAGCACTGATACATGTCATGCTTAGGCAAATGAGTAAACTGGCATTTATCGCATGATGTCTGGAAACGTGACTCTGTAGTTGAGGAAGAGTTCCTGAAGCCTGGCTCGGAGATTTTCTGACCCTTGGGCCACCACATATTTTTATTATCCATCTGCTGGAGAGGAGTAACAAAGTTCGAACGGCCAGAGACGGTACCAAGATAGAGCAGCCAGGTGTCTGTAGATCGCGCTCAGAAGCTCAGCACTTCAAATAACTCAGTGACATCCCTCGGCCAGCTGGAAGAAGGTCAAGTCCCGAGCACCAACCACTTCGGCCTTCAACATGTTTCAGCACGAAACTATCGGCTGTCTTCGCAAGCGATACGCCATTCACCTGCTCAGGCGTGCGCGACACAGGGACCGCGGTCCTCATCTATCAATCAGCTGACAAATAAGCTTGCGGTAACAGGTTTCGCGTAGCTTCGATGCAAGTCCCGGGGCTTGAAGGGAGTAAACAAACCCCGCTCGCTTAATTACACAATCCCAGTCGCACGTCACCAGAGCAGCAAGTTATCAGCGAACAGTGCCCAAACCCGACCTCTGTCCCTCTCTGTTATGTCTCTCTTCCTACGCTACTCTAGCTCCGACGTTATCCGGGTAAGTTCGACCTCTATACACTTGCCCGAGTGTTTGTCTATAGTATATTGCAGGATTCCGATTGCGTGTGAGGATATCGTCGACTCGTTAACCGCCAGCCTACACACAGGCTCGACGTGCGAACTCGGCAGAAGGCTCGTTGCTCTGCGCGACGCGGTGGGAGTTAGGAG
The DNA here is from genome assembly GCA_024741835.1 of Diplocarpon mali. Taxonomy (NCBI): domain Eukaryota; kingdom Fungi; phylum Ascomycota; class Leotiomycetes; order Helotiales; family Drepanopezizaceae; genus Diplocarpon; species Diplocarpon mali. Next base: position 18,887 of record JAENRP010000205.1, read on the forward strand.
AGACCGCAGAGGGTCTCTAGAGCGAGAATAGTATTGCAGAAAAACCTTCGCGCGGATAGATCAGAGAGCTCTTCCTCACCTCCGTGCCAAGCTCCCGCTCCCGCTCCTCAATCTTACGGCCTCGTCTTCCTCCATCATGTCTAAAATTGTTCTCGTCGCCTGATTCTCGTACGGAGGTAGTCCCGAGTCGTCGTATCTGGTGCCTGGGCGCCTACGCGCGCTAAGAGCATCGCCAAGAGAGAAAACTTCTTGGGATACCTTGCACGCACATAATGATACCCAGGTGCCTTGGACTGCGCGACACCGATAAATTCCCGGCACGGCTGAACTCTCGCTGTTTCGTTCTCTCCGCAGCGCCATCTCTTCCAGGTTGAAGCAGGGGTTTGGCTGATGTAGGCGGGAGGGTCTGGTGTCATCACGGCCTATTGCATTCTTGTTGGGTCCCGAAAAATTGCCTATTAGCACCTGGTATTTGCGAGCTCGTTAGATATATGGAGATGAAGGTAAGAGAAGAGCGAGTACATCGCAAGGAATCGAGGTTTCGGGATGAAAGCGGCACGAGGCCAATGGAGTAAATCGGATCCCGTTTGCGCTCACTCACGCCCAACTCTGTTTTACGCTTCATTGCCTTTTGATTCCACGGGAAGCAATCCGCTGCGATTTTTGATAAGATTCTGGAAGATATCGCGAGCTCTGCCGATGAAGATGCCGACAATTTAAGGGAGGTAAATCCATTATAGACCCAGACAAACCATCTACTCAACCATACTCAGCCAATTCATCACCATCATTGCTTTTACCAAATTGCCTTTCATATCTAAATGTACCCCGTCGTACTTGTTACTCTGGATACTCATATTCCACGTCCCCAAGTGATGGAGACCCCTCTCTTTCGCCAACTACTTCCGCATCAGCCGACGACACCCTGATCACGAAAGAATCCCGACTCACAATACCAACAGCCTCCTCGAACAGCATCAGAGCTTTGTTTCCCTGTGTCACGAGCCAGTCATCCGCCTTCTCCTTCCCAGCTGCATTGGGCGTTACGAACAGCCCAGTCCACTCCGAGCCTAGAACGTCTCGGACCGAGTCCATCACTGTATCTAGCCAGCGTACCGACATCTGCAAATCGAGATTACTCCAAAGCCCATGCCCGAGGATGAAAGCGATTGGTTTCTTTCCGTCGGGGACGATATCTTCTTTCAACCGTCTTATCTCGTCGTCTGGGATTGGATACTTGACAATTTCCTCCACTGCAAAGTGGATTAGAAGTGCACACAGAGCTAAGCGCTAGGCTTACTGATGACATTGATGGTATTCGGACATGCTACGCTCTCTGGATCGTTAGCCATCACATCCGAAGTCTTGTAGATACCCTGCACTGAGCAAGCTTTGACATCAAATTGCTCGTTGCAAAAGCATTCCTTCCTGTGCGATGTCAGCCAAAACCGCCTCGGATCACACAGAGTTCCTACCTCTCCTGGAGAGAAAAGTTCCAGTCAGTAACTGCGCCATACCCCAGATCCTTGCGAATTAGAATGTTCAGGCTCCCAATGATATGCCGCAGCATAGAGTCGCCTACTAGAACCACTTTGTCCAAGCGCCCCAAAATCTCGCATATCTCGTCCGTCGTGAACCAGCGCATGTCGCATCCACGAGGCATATACGGAGCATCTTGGCCGATCCTCCCCCCAGACGACATCGCTGCAAGCATCGTGGCCTGGTCTGCACACAGCGGGCTAAACGGGGTGTGGAGATCGAGCGAGGAGACGTTGCAAGTATTGCGGAACTTGTAGGACTGGAAGGCATCTGTGCTATCTGGGGCCCTGTACTGTCCAGCCTCGGGGGGCTGAAAGGGGGCGTAGGGGATAGTGGTCGAGTTATAGATATCGATTACTTTGACGGGCGCCAATAACTGATACACAGAGGCAGAGGATGGAACTTGGTGGAACAGGACGAAGAGGCCCAGGATGCAGAGTACAGGGAGAATTTTGGAGTGTTTTGATCGGAAGATGGGCATGCGGCGGGGTCGGTTTGCCCATTTGAACCGAGTGCTGGGAGGCGTTGTTGGGGTGGTTGTAAAGGGATCCTCGTCGTAAGATTTCGGGCGTTGCCACATCTTGAGGTCGAAGCAGTCGTGGAAATCTGCGTGATGTGTTGTTGGAGATGGAGAAACGTATGGAGGTTAATATGGGTGAGTAGAAATACATATGAGCGCTGACATGGCCCAGCTCAAGAAGGGAGGGGCGTGATGCCAGTCAGAGAAGCCACAAACAGGGAAGGAACAGAAGATGGAAAGAAGTGAGGCGGGAAGCCCGCAGACCAACGGATGCCAGCCTCAGTATTTTGAACAGGCTCAGCTACGGATGCGTAAAAAGTCAACGTTCTCATTTTGAGGCCTCTCAGTGAGTAGCAAGAATAAACTGTACTTCACAACATCACTTGCGGTACCACCAAGCAGTCACTGGATACGCCGCCGTTTTCACCATATCATAGCCCCAGCCATACCAGCCTCTCACCCGCTCGACGGCATTCAGCATCGAGACGAATCTCCTCGTAAAAGCATCTACGCAGTCAGCACCGCCCTCGCCCACATTTATCTGCTTAACATACCGACTTCAATGAAGTCTTCTCCCAACACTTCCCACACAGCCTGTTTCGAGACACCCGGCGTATCTTCGGGGAGGAGCTTCCACTCGTCGTCAACCTTCACGCTGGGTCCGATGACGAGGGCTCTGCCGTGGATGGAGGAATCGGCCATGAGGCGCGTGCCAGCGGCTACGACGTCGTCGGGCTTGCCCATTGCTCCACCCGCCAGAAGGGTACGGCCTGGGGCGGGAATGAGGGGAGTGTCGATGAAATAGGGGCATAGTACTGAGAGCCTAGTCAGCATGCTGCATAGCACGACCTGTTTTTCCAGCTCACAGTTTACTCTGATTCCCTTGACAAACACCGTTGACCTCAAGCTCCTCTGCAAACGGTCAGCCTCGACCCATGCCCTATGGTACTGGGATTTATTATACACACGAACAAGCCCAACACCGCATGTTTCGACGCCCCATACTGCACCAATAGCGGAATTGGCAACAGACTTGCCACGCTGCCAATGAGCAGCACATGGCGATCGTGCTTGTATCCCCTCGTGTCCCCCTTCGGTTTCTCATTCAGCGGCAGCCAATGCATTGCCAGATGCGCCGAGTACATCACCCCCGTGAGATTGACATCGATTGTCTTAAACACTGGTTCCGGCGGCTCCTCCTTGTCCATACCCACGGGCTCCGTAAATGGGTTTCCCGAGTCCGTGATCCCGGCATTGCAGACCACCGCATCGATGGTGCCTCTTGGACTGAGCTTGACAGCTGCGCGGAAAAGGTCGACCTGTGACTGCCAATTCGTGACGTCGCAGTGTATGAAGTGGGCCGAGCCACTGTACGCGGGGTCTCGGGTGATGTCCGCGACGAGGGCCTTGCCTAAGGAGTCCGAGACGTCCCCGATGACGATATGCGCGCCGTGTAGAGCCCATTCTCTGCTGAAGCCTGCGCCGAAGCCCGAGGCGCCGCCGGTGACGATGATAGTCTTACCTTCCACGCCTGCGGGGTCGACGGGGAGTGACATGTCGAGGGGGGGAGATTGGCGGACGGCGTCGACCACATTGCTGCGGTCCATGGACATCGTGCTGGGCGACGGGCGACAGGGGTGGGTAAAAGGACTCCGCGGGGGTATACTGGTCTCGACAGGGCGATTTGAATGTGTCCAAGCTGCGGTTGTCTCGGTTGAGGGGTGGGTTGAGATGAGAAGATGGCGTTCGCGGGTTGAAGTGGCATGGAGGTAGAAGTAGGTGGTGGTAAGTCGGGTCGGTCGGTACCTATACTGTGCCGGCACCGAGGTAGGTCAGGTCAGGTAGCTCGCAGAGGGAGCTTGAGAAGCGGGCGTAGGTACCTCTTGAGAATAATTAGTGAATGGACGCTTGCTCAATCGAGTGGGGCTTGAGGCTGGAAAGGTCGACACCGTGCGTCTGAGGGGCGTTCAGGGGCAGGTGAGAAATGACATGGAAAGCCATGGCCGGGAATTACATTGCGCCACGATGTTTACGCGTTTGTTTGTTTGCGAGTTTGACTCGGTACGGGCGAGAGCAAGTGTGGATGGCAGTGCGAATGGGCGTGTTGTTCTGGGAGAGTTGGCCGAGGCCGAAGTACGATGGGAAGTATTATCCGATGGACAAGGACCCGTGCGGGCGATTGAAAATCCGGGGTGGGAGGGGGTGGTGGGGCCGGGGGACCTCACACGCCGAGCGCATTCATCCGTCCGAGAGACGAGCGAAAGGGCACATCGAGTCTTGCATGGCTAGGTATCATTGATCTGCGCGGGTACGCGTGAAGGTGTCTGCGTCACGAGACGCTATCTGTGGGTATATATGTGTGCACCCGTACATGGCACAACCTGCCACCAGACTGCGTGAGTCCTCCAGCCGGGGATCAAGCAGCACCGGCCCCAGAGAGAGGAAGCTTGCAGCATCCCAATCCCATCCAAAAGCCAGACCAAGTGCACGTGCAGCCCCGGCCCCAAACCCGACGCCGAAGCCGAACCCAAACCCAATGCCAAATCCCAGGCCCCTCAATTCCAAATAGCTCGAACTCCAGCGCGATACAACAACCGACGCCGAGCGTACGCTGGATCCCCGCGATCACGACGCCTCCTCGGCCTGCACCTTCCTCACCACCCGGACCACGTGACGGAAGAGCGCGTCGTCCCTCGTCAAGCCGCACACCTGCTCCACGACGGCCTCGGCCTCCTGCGCGGCCATCAGGCTCGCCAGCTCCTCGCTCTCGGCATCGCCCTCGACGTTCTGGAAGCGGAAGGCCATCTCGGCCGCGTCGAGCAGCGCGTCAAACGGCTGTCCGGCCGCGGCCAACTCGGCCGCCGGGCCGATGAAGCGCTCTTTCCGGCTCAGCTTGCGCAGCGGCGCCCGCCCGACCCGCTCGACGGCATCCTCGAGATGAGGGTTGCCGATGCGGGTGATGATCTTCTCGACGTAGGCCTCCTGCTCCTCCTCCGAGATGCCGTGCTTGCCGACAATCAGCAGGCTGGTCTCGGCGAGGGCCCGTCGCACCTCGCCGAGGATCGTGGCATCCTGCAGCGCATCGAAGACCGTCGTCTTCTGGTGGTAGTATCCGTGGTACGCCGCCGCCGCGTGGCCGGTGTTGACGGTGAACAGCTTGCGCTCGATGTACGGGATCAGGTCGTCTACCCACTTGACGCCGTGGATGGCCGGCGGCGCGTGGTCGTGGAAGGGCGACCGGTCCACCACCCACTCGTAGAACTTCTCCAGCTTGACGTCCAGACCAGCGCCGGGATCCTGCGCGGGCACGATGCGGTCGATTGCCGAGTTGGCGTAGCGGGCCCGCTCGTGGTGATCCCCGAGGCGGTCGGCCGAAGTGTTCTTGGGGTGCTTGATGTGCTCGGCCAGAGTGTCCGTGGCGCCGATGGCATTCTCGCACGCAATGACGGCGATAGGCGTCGCGTCGTTCGGCCGGGCATCGATCCCCTTCGCAATGACGGGCGCGATGAATTTCAGGACGTTGGGGCCGACGGAGCAGGTGACCACGTCAGCCGTCGCGATCTCCGCGATGACGTCCGCCTCGTGTGTTTTCGAGTTGATCGCGCGGTAATTGGAGATGGTCGTCGTGCTGTTGCCGTCGGCGCCGACCTGTATGACCTTGTACGATCTGGTCTGCTGCAACTGGTTGATGATGCTGTCCATGACATCGCAGAAGACGACTTCGTAGCCCGAGTTGTAGAGGCTGCGGAGGAGCGTTAGGAGCAGATCGGGGCTTGGAGGATGACGATGGGCAAGACTGCTTACAATTCGGCTACGAAGCCTCGCCCGATATTGCCGGCACCGAAATGCACCGCCTTCATGTTTGCGGAAAAGGGGGTGAGGGGAACGAGACGGGATTGTGCAAGGCCGGGGTTGGGTAAGTAAGTCAAGTGCAGAGAGGAGTTGGTGAGTGAAGGAGATGGTGAGTAAAAAGGAGGTGGTCAGTGAAGAGGAGGAAGAGGAGAGGGGGGGTGGTCAGAGGAGAGACAGCAAGCGAGGGCTTGTTGTTTTTCAAGGTTGTGAGATGTGATGGTAAGCAAGGTGAGGGAATGAGGCCAGAGCGAGATAAAGGGGGGTTACAGAGCGACAGGAATGCAAGTACGGGAAGTACGCACGGCAACTATGAGTGTGTGTGTGTGTGTGTGTGTAAATATATACCTTGGCTTGTACCGCCCTCGAATCGATGCGATCGTGACGATGCGGTGCGCGGCGGCATAGTGTGCAGCATAGAGTAATCCCGTCCGTCATGCTGCAGCATCAGATGCAACGGAACGCCTCGTTGCGGGGTTATTGTTGTTGGAGGGGGGGAGGGCGGCCGGGTCTGATCATTCGTTCGGCGTTGGTGCTGCCGGCTCTTCTGATAGTCCGCGAAGTAACTCTGTAGGGAGTAGACGACGCACTCCTTCATGCCATGACGCAAAGTCGCCGGCAGCAGCCTCTTATTGGGTCTCATAACCCAGAGGCTATACAAGTGCACCGTACGGGAAGGTATTAGTTCATGCTCGCACATGTATCGCAAACCTGTGCAGCAACTGAGCGAGCCATGTTGCCATCGACCCTTTCACGCTCTGAGCCTTTCAACCTCGGTCCTGTTCCCCTATTTGCATGTCCACTGGATGCTCCCATCCTACCGAGGTACGATGTCGATTGTGCAAGTTTCAGGTTCACCTCATGTGGATTCATTCGCCCACGATGTCCGGACCACGACTCCGTAGCCCCAAGTGAACCTCGCCGTAATCCTCCGCCGCCCCAGCCTAGTACTTCGGGTCCAGGCCCAGGCCCCTCGCTTGCCCCTGCCTCACATGGGCTTTGACACTCGCGGCAACAGAGGACGAGAATGAGCAAGACAGAACAGAATGGATAGGATTAGGACAGGATGTATTAGAATACAACAGAACAGATCAGCTGCCGACCATGAGATATGTCGACATGCGCACATGCCGCTTGTCCGATACACAATGCGAACATTAGATGCTTTTGGGTATCAGTGCGACCAGACAGTATAAAGTAGGTACCTTGTAGGCAGGCTTCCACCCCCTCCCACCTGCACGCGTTGACCTTGCCCGGCCTCCTCTGCGCCGTGTCTGAGACACCGACACCGACGCCGACACCGACGCCTCCCCGAACCAGTCGAAGAACGTGAGAACAAGAACTCCTCCGGGAACATCTCATCATATCCCCCGATGCAAGCCGCACTCTTCTCCCATGACAGGAAGAGTTGATGTTGACCGATGCAAATCGCTACAATCCAGATCCAAAACAGAACAAACCGGTTCTCACGGGGCGTATATACCGCGATCCAACCCTAGGGAATCCAAGTCAGGACGACGATACTATCGAGGGGGTCGCTCTCCATCGTAGGGACCTCCTCTGTAGGTCCGTACCACCGCTCGTCACTCCAACTCTTGTGGTAGACTTGCTTGACGCGGCCATCGCCTTCCTTGCGAGCTCCAAGCAGGTGCCAGGCTTTCTTCTTCCCTGATCGAGCAAGACTCTTCCGCAAGGAGCCATAGTAAAAACTGAACGCCACATCCTCCACGCTGGCCTCGGTTTTGTCGTGATCCTCCCAGTTGAAAGTGCGCTCCGTCTGCAGAGGGTCAAAATCGATTCCTTGCGGGTAATGCGCAACCGAGTAGCCATTGGTGAGGATGAAGTTGTCCTTGAATCGAAACCTCTGCAATACGCAGGCCTCTCCGCAAGCATCTGCTACAATGTGCATCTGGTCTGGGGTGAAGTGATGCCAAGATTTGTAATGGTGGATCGAGTGAAAGGTGCGGCCCGATTCATAGACACCAGAGGCGTCGCCAAATTGATCTGCTTGGAGGAGTGATGGCATGTATGTGAGACTGATATCCGTGAGGTTCGACAAGCAGTTGTATAGCAACCGATCTCCCTGATCAGAATCCCATAGAAAGCCGCCTGCATTCTCCTCCTTTTTCTCCAAGCACGGCAGGGACACAATTTTCTCTGCAGTTGGTGCAGTCAGGATTATACCACCTCCCCCGTATGCAAAAGGTGCTCCATTACTGAGGAGCCAGTCCGCCCGCTCTGTGAATGTACCAATGTAGAAGTGTTGTTGAGGGTCGTACTTTGAGAGGGCTTGCTTGAAATCGTGTATACACGGAAAGAACGTATCGTCATCGATGAGGGCCAGGTATTTGCGGTTCGGACGGGTCGGGTGGTTATACAGCATACGGACAAGATCGACATATCTGCCAGCCATATTGAGGTCGAGACTTGAAGGAACCACTGTGGCATTGATGCCCAACGACTCGAGCTTTTCCGCCGCCAGCTTCAGGTTCTCATCCGTGGTATCAAAGAGGGCTAGGATGATTCCGGCGCCGTTCGAATGCCCATTGCCATCGGTAAGCCATCGCGCCCACTCCTTAATGGGAGAGGTCTTCTCGTTGTTGAACCGGTCGTAGGTTGTCGAGGCAGCAAACAGCAGCTCGGAGGCATCGATCTGATCAGGGCGCGGGGAATGCTTTATATGCACATTGACCACGCTTCCGGCAGGGAGGGCAGACTTTCTGCTGATGCTGAGGTTGGCGAAGGAGTCTGGGAAGAGATCGTCATCGATGACCGTAATCGACTTGCGCTCACCTTGATCCGGAATGTAGCGGATTGTGCGCGACGCAAACGAGATCTCTGGCCCAATTTTGTTTTCTTTTAACAGCTGTTTGACGAAAGAGAGATCGTCGATGCCGTCGATCGAGGAGGAGAACGTCCCCGTGTCTGCGTAGTAGAAGCCAGACAGTCCGGGCCAGAACCATAAAAGGGCACAGATGCCACAGCCGGCGGCAATCCACCGTTGTAGGGGAGTCCGAGGTAACATGGCAAGATACGATGGTAGCTACTAGGTAGTATTCAGCAAAGAAGACACACCATGAGAAGTTAATGACAGAGCCAAAAGCTGAATATTATGTGTTCGGTGTGGTACATTATGTTCGCAAAAGGGGTAGTTCCACTATATTACACGGCTGATAAGGTGGAGCACGGGGCTGTGGCTGTGGCTGTGGCTGTGGTCTTGCAGATTGGATCATTCATTCTAGTACTAAGGCGAAAAGGCTAATGTGGTTTTTCGAAGCAAAGATTTTCTGTGGTAGATCTGCGAATCTGCGGTGGGGGGAAGGATCAACAGAACTTATCCCTATCGAGTAAATTGTAGCTCAAAATATTGCAGGAAAGGGGCCGATATTTATACAGTAGGTAGGTAGTATGAACCTCGTTAATGATTTAGCGAGCCCCTATTCAGATGACCCTACCTAAGGCACATAAGTAGGTACCTATGTTCCAACCAAGTCTCTCCGATCAATTGTGCCCGCATAGGCCGTCTCGCTGGGGTCTTCAAAGGTCTACACTCCCTTGATTTCATTCGACTTGATTCGAGTATAAAGTGGATCTCAACCAGGGAAGGAAACCAACCGAGAGTACCGAGTAAGACTTCTTACCACTTACTTCGTCGCAGGCCAAACAAACATCACTTGAAAGCATACTATACTCAACCTTGCAAGCGCACTGTCAAGCCCCTTTGAAAACGCGCTAATACAAATATTAATTTGAAGTACTCTGGTATAAAAGCGAGCGGAACGAGCAGCGAACGCTTTAACATCAAGATTATCGGTGCACTGAGCTGAATATTAATATCTACATAATAAATTACTGTTATTTTATTTCAACTCTGGTGGATCGGTTCCCCTGTCATCGAGTTTATGCAGCTTTATGAACAACATTACTCACTTTTCCAGCGGGCTGCAAATGTGGACCTTTAGTTCTTAGGGGTAGATGAGCTTTTGGTTGGTTAATGTCCATGTGATGAAAAGGCCCTCAATTTCAGAACATTGAGAACACCAAAAAAAGAGTGAGTATACTCCGAGTGGCAATGTTCCCTAATAGTGGAGTATGAGTGAGTACAGTAGAACCTTGGGTGTCTGCCAAGGAAAGAGAGAAAGGAACAGAGAAAAGGGCATGCTCAAGAGTAGATTTCGGAAATAGGCGGATAGCAATAGCAAGGAAGAATGACTGGATAGGAGGATTTCGCGTAGAGACGAGCCGCTGCTTACAAATATAGTAGGGGGAAGGATTGCAGGAAAGCACTTTCGTAGGGGTCAAAGATTACTCGTTTCAGATGCGAAAAGTACATCTGCATAGGATCTTGTACTAGCTTACCTAGAACCATATTACAAAGTAACTGTATATTACTAACTCGCCCTATGAAGCTCCTCTTTACTATTCCTCTAGCAAACAATATAATTGAACCTGCAAAGGAGCCAATGGCAGAGCCATGGCCTAGGAATCGTGCAAGGACTTCAAACGCAAGGTTGGAGTCTTTTCAAGCTATTTATTTGGTCTACACATTAACTCCCAAGTCTGAAAGTAAAGGGGAAGGAGACTTTTGATTAGTCCTGAATTTGTAGTCTTCATATTGTTTGGCGTCTTGCGTTATGCTGTATATAAATTCCTTCACATTTTCGGCCACACATTCAATGTCTTGCAATACAATTCCTTGGTGTCTTAAGGCTCCATATAGACTAGGGAGTATGGATTAATGTCTTTCTACTACTAGTCCGTCCACCTGGAAGCTAGTCTTTGTTTAGTTTAGTTGATCTGCAGGGGAAAATGCTATATACTTAGTCTATGGCGAAATAATCTGAGGTTTTCTATCTATGCGCTATACTAGAACCTTCTATTGTGCAAGGGTTTCGATAAGGGGTACTGCTAATAAATAAAGGATGCTGATTTGCCGCTTTTATAGTATATTCTTTAAGAAATCAATATAAATTCGATATCTTAAGTACTAATCTTTAAAATACTATAAAAATAAACGTTTTAAAACGATCGATTAAAATATAAGACTTTGTATTATAATACTAGTTTCATTTAAGATTAAATTGCCTTATAATTAAATCTAACTATTAGTTAAGTTTAATACGCTCTTTTATATTAACTTACTCTTTAAAAGAAACGCTATTACGGTCGAAAAGTCTTATTAAATACGCCTTAATGCAAACGTCTTATTAAATGGGTTATATCTTTAAGAATAGCTTAATATACTTAATAGGCTAATATTCCTACGATTTTGAATTTCGATTATAGAGAATATGCAATTCGAATAGCATTTAAAAAAGAGGGGTATATTCGATATATTATATAATAAAAGCCTCCTTTTATATATAAAAATAAGATATAGCGACTTTAATAGGCTATTAAGTATAAAGATTAGATAGAAGAATAATAGTTTATAGTTTATTAAAGTGATAAGACTTAGGTTTAGCTAAGAAAATATATAAAAGATTAGATTACTTAAAAGATAGGAGATAATAAGCTATATAATTCAAATTGTATAGAAGATTGATATTAAAAGAAGATTAGATAGATATTTTAAGGTATAATATTAAGGAAGTACAGCTAATATAAGGGGTTATTTTAAAAAAAGGATTAAAAGACAATTAATAAAGGTTCTTACTTGAGAATTATTATCCCTTTAATTTAAGAGCTTCTTTTAAAGTACCTAAAGCTCAAATTTTAATAAGATAATGCAAAAGGGCACGCTTTTAAGTATATGTAATTAGTATTTAAAGTAATTAGGATTACTCCTATATCTTAGCCACCTTATTCCTTTGATTTAAATCCAATTGAGACTATATAGGATTATATAAAGGATTATATAAAGGAGAAATACCTTAATATTTATAGCTCTTATAATAGACTATAAGTAGCAGTACTTAAAGCTTAGGAATTAATAATAGTTAAGATAATTAAAGATTTGATTAAGGAAATGCTAAATAGATATAAAGTAGTAATTAATATAAAAGGTGGCTATATAAAATACTAAGGAATTTAATAAAAGCAGCATTGCCAAGAATCTAGCGTGCATAGATAGGAAACCTTAAATTATTACACCTTATACGAAGTACTTAGTCCATAGGGAAATAATTTGAGGTTTTCTATCTATGCGCTATACTAAAACCTTCTATTATGCAAGGGTTTCGATAAGGGGTACTACTAATAAATAAAGGATGCTGATTTGCCGCTTTTATAGTATATTCTTTAAGAAATCAATATGAATTCGATATCTTAAGTACTAATCCTTAAAATATTATAAAAATAAACGTCTTAAAACAATCAATTAAAATATAAGACTTTATATTATAATACTAGTTTCACTTAAGATCAGATTGCCTTATAATTAAATCTAACTATTAGTTAAGTTTAATACGCTCTTTTATATCGACTTACTCTTTAAAAGAAACGCTATTGCAGTCGAAAAGCCTTATTAAATACACCTTAATGCAAATGTCTTATTAAATAGGTTATATCTTTAAGAATAGCTCAATATACTTAATAGGCCGATATTCCTACGATTTTGAATTTCGATTATAGAAAATACGTAATTTAAATAGCATTTAAAAAAGAGGGGTATATTCGACGTATTATATAATAAAAGCCTCCTCTTATATATATAAATAAGATATAGCGACTTCAATAGGCTATTAAGTATAAAGATTAGATAGAAAAACAATAGTTTACAATCTATTAAAGTGATAAAACTTAGGTTTAGCTAGGAAAATATATAAAAGATTAAATTACTTAAAAGATAGGAGATAATAAGCTATATAATTCAAATTGTATAAAAGATCGATACTAAAGGAAGATTAGATAGATATTTTAAAGTATAATATTAAGGAAGTATAGCTAATATAAGGGGTTATTTTAAGAAAAGGATTAAAAGACAATTAATAAAGGTTCTTACTTTAGAATTATTATCCCTTTAATTCAAGAGCTTCTTTCAAAGTACCTAAAGCTTAAATTTCAATAAGATAATACAAAAGGGCACGCTTTTAAGTATATGCAATTAGTATTTAAAGCAATTAGGATTACTCCTATATCTTAGCCACCTTATTCCCCTGATTTGAATCTAATTAAGACTATATAGGATTATATAAAGGATTATATAGAAGAGAAATACCCTAATATTTATAGCTCTTATAATAGACTATAAGTAGCAGTACTTAAAGCTTAAGAATCAATAACAGTTAAGATAATTAGAGATTTGATTAGGGAAATGCCGAATAGATATAAAGCAGTAATTAACGTAGAAGGTAGCTATACAAAATACTAAGGAATTCAATAAAAGCAGCATTGCCAAGAATCTAGCGTGCATAGATAGGAAACCTCAAATTATTACACCCTATACGAAGTACATCACACCTAGACTGACCTAGCTCCTTTGCGTCTCATTCCCTCTGAAATATTCTAAGTTGTGGGGCAATATCACACACTGTACTATGGGGGGTTTTTTTTTCGCATACATCATAGATTAAAACCCACTGATCTATATGCCACCTCAAGGGTGAGTTTATCAATTTGAAAACAATATGTTGGTACGCAGATTCCTATGCAAGAGGCAAGCTGCCCTCGTTCCTGGGGTCATCCCACACAGCTGTACCATATGCGATATAAGGGGTTTCGTATATATTTCGGACGGCTGTTCAGCCGGAGGACTTCGGAAGGATATCCATATGCGGCTAGGAGGGACTACAGGAGGGAGGACATTCATAGGTATAAAGGTACCATCTCAGTCATATAGAGATAGACAGACATTACAATAGATTCTTTTTAATAATAAGTACTCAACTATATTCATATGAATATCGATTACCGGTATAGAACCTACACAATGAGTATTATTTTGAAACAAAGTCTTCTTTTAATATGAGGATAGCATTATATGTAAGACTGATTTCTTCGTGCTTTGAACGTGTAGCCAATAAAAACAGAGCGAATATTACGATAGTTTAAAGGCCAGATTTTACGTTAGCCAGTTAGCTTTTAGGATGTCATCGCCGAAGCACTGTGTTATAGCCCAACATATAGGCTTACACTCTGAATGGCTATTGCCCTTGTTAGTGGAGTATTAATGTGAAGGTCTGAACCCATGGTGTCAGCGAAATAAAAAAAAAATCGGGAGTAGAGCGAGAAGATGCATCCACGTCTCGCGAGGGCGTAATAGGCCAGAAAATAATACAGAGGAAGAACGAGAGAGGAGGAGGGCCATGAAAAATGCTTGACGACCAACGCTGGCTTGCTTATACTTCCGTGATAGCGTACAGTAGCGGGTACACCTCTGGCCCTAAGCCAAAGAGTCAATACAGAGAGGCGGACCGACGACCTGTATGGTAGAAAAACCTCTCCATAGCTCTGGTCTTTTTGCGTCGCGGCAATCACTTTTCAGCCGATATCGGGCAGCTTTGAAGAGAGGTATGCCGAGAATACGGATATGCTGAAGCACCTCTTAGATATGAAGGCAGTTCAAAGTCGAGACATCCATTTACTTAGTTCGGACCATGGGAGTCTCTCTGCTATCAACGATCTAGGCAGATGCGTATTCCACGTTTGTCAACTTGGAAATTTTTTCTATTTGCGAAAAAAGTTGGTACAAGGTACAGCGAAGGTGACCAAGATTGGAACCATGAAGAGAGCAAGGGGCGAAAGCTTCTGCGATTTTCCGTGCAAAGGTCGAGAGATACTTGGAGGCTGGAGGGTTAGTGATCTAGATGAGTGTAATGGAAATTAGCATACCGCTTGTAACGTCTTACAGCTGGTGGCGGTCGCATCTCTGTGATGAGTAGGCAATTCCACCAGTCTACTGGTATCGAAATATACCCCCCTGGTACTTCTCTACAGGGGCTAGCTGATACGCGCTGAAAGTGGTAAGATGCACATTGCTTATGGGAGTAAGTCTCCCTCAAACTTTTCAAAGATGCAAAGAAGCGTCTCTGGCAAGGGGTGATGTTCACTTATCACTGATCTGTACTGAGATAGCTGGCAATACTTAAGTTCATTGCCTCTGCCAATGGTTGGTACTAGCTACAAATCAGCAATCCAATCAGTATGTGTCTACATGAGTTCCAGAGCACCCGAGCTGACACGGCTAGGGGCAAGCAGGACGAGTGTCGAAAAATGCCACAAGACACTGCGGGTAGGTTATTATTTTTCATTTTTGTTCCCAGGGTGGATATCTCAGTACAGCGAAGTTAGAACCTTCGAGATAGGCTCTAGAAATGGTCTTCTTATGAAAAGGGAAAAAACACACGGTACCACTTGCACAGTACTAAAACCACACATCACAAATCCCTGACCGCCAAAGATCTTGAGAGCTAGTCTGCTCAGAAACGAATGTTTGAGCATTTTCGGTATCCTCTGCGTGCAAAATTATCATAATTCACCCTGAGCGCAGGCCGATATAAGACATTGCCCAGCCATCAAGGTCTTCGGCGCAATGTAATCAGTAAAGGGCACTGGAGGGCGCGGGGCAGCGGTTGAACTGGTTGGCGGACTTGCACCACCCGTGGAGGTAGTAGAGCACTTGGAGGGAGCGTTTGTCCCGCCTGTTGCGAACGCGGTTGAAGTCGTATTTCCCCACGGATAACTGGCCGCAGCCGTCGCTGTTCCGTTAGCCCCCCAAAGAGCTGCAGGCGGGATCAGCCAGGTGACAACCGCAAGCTGTGGGACTGTGCCATGCCAGACGGATTCTGGGTGAGTCGCAAATGAGAGCTCGACGTCTTGGTCCGTGCCGTAGTTGTTAAGAAATATGACGGCCCAGCTTTCGTCGGGGTTCTGTATGGAGATGAGCAGAAACTGTGGAGGTTCGGTCGTCCCGGCACCGTACTCAATACCTTTGAGAACGGCGTAGTTCCTTGATCCCCGGCGAACGAAGCGCGAGAACTGGCCCATCATGTAGTAGTCATGTGTTTTGGTATAGGTTGTGCTGGAGTTCACGATGATAGAGCCTAAACAGCCCTCGCAGCCTCCCCAGGGCGAATGTGGCCCGTAGTCTGGATCCGTCCCCAAGACCCTGGAGGAGGATGTGGTCAGCCATGGGTCGGTAGGATAGAGGGGGGAGGGGGAGGGAGAGGGGGAGAGAGAGAGAATATGAAACGGACTGTAACCCACCAAAAGGTGCCACCAGAGGCTCCAGACTGCACCGATGGAAGGAAATGTTGCGCCATCCATATACTAATGTTATTAGGCAGGTAACTGGAGCATTCAGTCATGAATTGCGGAATGGAAGGGAAGGCTTGATTGAAGTGCTCGAGCACGGTGTAGTTGAGATTGCCGGCGTAGCAATGCCAGGCCGCACCACCGATTGTTCCGTTGGCAGTCCCTTGGATCACGCGTGCCGGATAGAAGGGCTGGTCAGTGTTGTGGTCGTAGGCCAGTACCTTCACCCCGCGCTCTTTCATCGCTTCTCCGAGTCCAGTATTCAGGATTCGTGCAGCGTCGTCTGGACCCAACAGCATGCATGGGTATCCTCCCTGCGGCATTGTTAGGGAAATCCTCCTGGTCAGAAGGCCTGGGTACTGACTTGGGAGTTGAAAGGCTCATTGCTCAACGACAGTCCGTTGACCTGTACGCCCAGCTCTTTGTAGGCGTCTACGTACTTTACAAAGTACTGAGCTGCTTGTGCTGTGTATTGGGGATCGAATGTGTTGTTTAGTATCTGACCAGTTCCCAGCAGCTTCGGCGCGATGTATAGGCCATTTTGCTTCATCCAGCCCGGGTAGCTCCATGGAGCGCCGACCAGGAAGACATCGCTCTTGTAGTTGCCCATCTTGGCAATCATCTCTGCCTGCAATGATTTTGAAAGTCAATACACTACTAACACGATTTACCAGGAAGTGGCATCCTCGGCCTGCTCGAGGAGCACGAGGAGTACGAGGAAGTGTGAAGACGGGGAGGATTTGCTCGCGAAATACAACCGCACAGGATAGACCAACTAACCATAGCGGTACCGTAGGGCCCCAAATCGAAGTTATCGAGATTCAAATCCGGCTGGCCTTGGTTGAAGTGCGGTCCATTATCATCAAACGTATAGTGAGTCCCGCTCATATCGCTTGATCCTATTCTGAAGCATGGGTCAGCCAATTGACTCGAAAAACAGGATGACTTCAACTAGGGAACATATTTTCTTCCTAGCAGCGTCTTGGATGCCAGAGGCGGTCACGAGAGTAGGTGCATCAACACAAGAAGATTCCTGGAAAACAGGAGACCTACGAGTGGCGCATGAACCCCATGTTATTTCCTTCGGGGCCAAAGAGCTCCGCCATCAATTTGTCAAAAACCTCTTCCTCCAGACTGCCAAACGTAGAAATTGTAGAGTCCGTCCAGGAGTGTCCAAACCCTATCATTTCTTGTCTTTTACCTTCAGCCGAATCGTCAATGATCACCGTCCTCTTCTCTATTTACAAGAACTCGTTAGCTCCGCTTTCGATATGTTTCCAATAATCTTGGCCGCAATGCGGCTTCCCATGAACATACGGTTACAGGTTCCTCCATCCTGATTCAACCGCGGCGGCGGGCTTGACGCCAATTGTCTTAATTGTAGGTCTGGGTGAGAGGACGCAATCTGTCCATCTGTGATATAAGCCTGCGCGGAAAGGACAGGATTGGAAAGGTCACCAATGCCCCCTTTCGGACCACTGCCGCCAGAGCTACCGAAGTCGTGAAGGGACTGGGAGGAAATGCTGGTAGTATACAAAGCGAGCCAAATGAGTGTAGGGGAAGAAAACATGTTTGCTAACTGATAGAGCGCTACGCAGTGATGCTGCGCGCTACACTTTAACGACAGACTTGAAGGCAGGTAAACGCGACGATAAAGCGCAAAGCGAACTTCGGCGTACGGAGGTTCCTGAGTCTCTCATTATACATCCTAACAAAAAGTCAATGTGTATAAGGGTAATTGTAGGTTTGGAACCGCCCCACACCTGTAATTAATGCGTGGTTTGTTTAGTTTTCCCAAGCTTGGCTTTCCCCGCTTGCTTTTTCATATACGTAATGGGTTCAAGGTAAGGCAGAGATCTTTTGAGTATGAATTCTGACTATTTAGAGAGCAAGCAGAGTACAGAGTTACAGCAATCATCTTTGAAACTCTGTTATTAGTGGGAAGAGAAGAATAGGTGCCTTGGAGATGAATTGATAATAACACGCTTACCACCTGTTTATATAGGGAGACGACGGCTCAATACCTGTACGCGTCGTCTCCTTCGAACCTGCAAATTCTTTTGGAAGAGTCTGCAAATCCGAGATTGAGTCCTTTCGACTGCGAAATAATTCAACCCTAAGTCGAATGAAGCTAGAACTTTCGGAAATATCGAATTAAAGTTTTTTTCTCTTTATACTATCTTTTTTACAAATACCTTAGACTTTCGAACTCAACTTGCGTACTCTGGGATTGTCTGAATATTTACCCACGACCGGCTTGAGAAATAAAACCAGGGGATATAAAGGGGGAAAAGGCAGGCTATGGTATATAAGGGGAAGGAGGGGGTAAAGAAGGAAAAGGACACATTTCGATAATTTTATGTAAAGTTAGTAAGGATTACGATCATAAGCCGCCGCCGACTAGTAAGACGCTCGATAGATTTAAATAAATGGCTGCTATTAGTATAAAGGACTTGTACTATGATAAGGAACCTAAGACGACTCTATTTATCAAGGCACTTCTCAAGAACGTACTCGCCTAAGATCTAGAGGGAATAACTATCGACTGAGGTATGGTTTAGACTCTTAGTTAAGGAATCGGGAAGCATGATTATAACAGGCTGAATTGTAAATCGCAAGGAGTTTTTCATACTAGTTTTCTCCTTATACCTAATTCGAATATAGCGTTTACCGCTCGTGCTATATATCAAAGAACTAATATAGCACGTTAAGAGCAAGGGGAAAACTGTATATGTAGAGTCTATATAGAGCCTAATGAAGGTCATACTAGGCTTGTTACTCCAGTTTTATTCTGTCGTCAGCCTGTCGAAATAGAGTAGAATACTACCGCTATAGCTCTATAAGCTGATCGCTTAAATTTCCCTCTTGTTTTTTTCGTTCTGATATACTTTATTAGCTCTAAACTATGTAGCATAAACGGAGAGCTCTATGCTGTATTTTGATATATAAGGAGAAACGAGCATAAAGACTCCGAATATCTTTGCTATGTAGCTTAAATACCTGTAGTTCTCGATTACTTGGATAAGAGTTCAACTTATACCTTGGTTAGTAGTTATTCCTAGGTGTTCAGCGACCATATTCCGAAAAAGGCGCTTAGGTAAATAGAGTCACCCTAGGTTTCTTATTCTAGGATTAGCCCTCCTTAATAAAAGCGGCTAGTTGGTAAGTTCGACCAAGCGTCTTAGTGATTGTCGGCGGCTTTCAATTGTAACCCTTCTTATGAACTTAAGCTTTCGAGGAACATCTTCTGAAATAACCTCCAAGGCTTTAAGGCTTCAGAATATATCCTCTCTTTCTTTTGCCTTACATACCATAACCTGCCTGATTCCCTCTAGTACCTATTACTAAGCCCTTTTTTTAGTGATAGGTATATATTTAAATAATCCTAAAGTATGCAAAAGGAGGTTAAAGGTTAAGGGTATTTATAATAGAGGTGATAAGAAAGACCCATTCCGAAGCTTCTGATAGGATCTAGCTCTATTCGACTGTGGGTTGGATATTTCGTAGTCTACAGGACTTCATCTTAGCCCTGCAGACTCTTTAGAGGCAATCTAAAGAATCTACAGGTTGGTAGGAGATACTGTGTACAGGTGTTGAGCCGTCATCTCCCAGATACAGGGACAATTTGAACTGCTTATTGTAACACGCTGCCTTGAAGGCTAAATACTCATTGACCTCTAATAGTAGGGTGTCAATAAGCACGCTTAGACCCATGGTGTCTACTAGTGCAAATACCAAATCACAGTCAATAGAACCAAATAGCAGGGGTGTTACCCCTGCCCCGCCAACTATTATATCGAGTGCGACCTTTTCAATGCGGCAATCCTCGGCGCTGCCTCTGCACCGTGATGATCCGGACCCATCGGATCCAGAGGTGGATCCCAGGGCGGCGGAATACCGAATACAAACATGCCTTGAACGAGTACGCACTTCTCCATCCCTACACGGGCAATCTGAAGTCCCTCTACGGTCTCGTGTGCACAGTAGAGAGTAAAGTCTGGGTTTGCCTTGCTGGAGCTTAACCAGATCAAATCTACAGAGTATATCTCAAACGCGAAAGACCCTCAAGAACTCTCGACCTCTTAGAAGCGATTCTTATCTCAATCTCGCTGACTACAAAACTACTTGCGTTAAGCGAACTCCTCGACTGGCGGTCGAGACCTCCCAGTCACGCCACACCGCGTCGGATAGAAGTGGGATTCCCCCCCCCCTAAAGAAGCGAAGCGAAACCCTCATTCGAATGGAGTACTCGTAGGTTGCGCGGAGGAGTTCAAGGTCGAGATCAGGTGGTCCCCGTGCGATCCACCTCCGAATCCAACGCCTCTGTGGATCCTCAGATAAGGTTCATAAACCAATACTCGGCTCTAATGTGTATGCGGAGTACAAGGTAGACCCAGGGGTGAGGAGGAAACAGGGGTCGAACCGGAAAACGTCCGCACAGTTTAACCCCACGCAACGAAATCCTGATTATGAGGTTGGGCGGCCCTGCCACTTCACTCGCAGGTCCCTCTGATCCACATCCCCATCCTGACTCTCTCATATCGTTTCTCGACTTTGGTCTGAATCTCTATTCTGATTCTACGACTAGCTCGCTCGCTCAGCTTCGGAACCGCACCATCCAGATCGCAAACCCCCCCCATCCATCACCCGCTCGCATCCAGGCATGCGCAAGTGTGTACATCAGACGAGATATCAAGCACATGTATCACTTCGCCTCAAGTTAGTGGCTGTAATGTGATCACTTCAATTCTACAACTTATGCTCTTCATTTCATTACCCTATGTGCCGTATTTTTTGCGCATCCTTCCTGTGTTCTGTGTTTCGTGTCAAAAAGTTCTTCAAAGAGAGTAAGGAAATGGCATGGAAGAACTAAAGAGAGAAAAGGTCCAGATATCTACCATCTGCTCCGACATGCCTCGTCCTGACCAACCAAGCCGTAGCACCAACCACCGCACCGCTGGGCGTGAAGCCCTCTGAAACACGGCCAGGATGCCAGATGACCGGAAATTGCGTATAGTAAAGTCGACATCCCTCGCAAGCCCAATCGCGCCGTAGACCCTAGACCATCGACAATCCACCTCGCCTCCCTCTTCTCCTCGTCTGCGGACAGCGCAAGGGACGCCCGCAGTGATGCGATCAGTGGTTCACGGCAGCGTTCTCGTCGCCGTCACACTGCTGCCACATCGTGACCTTGCTCACCGTCATCTGGCCAGCGCCCTTCTCCTGCCAGGTCGGAAGCCACTGGTTCCGCTGGCTCCAGAAGTCGGCCTTCGCAGTTGGACTGCCATCCAGCCACGGCTTGCCGCTCTTGCCGTCCTCAAACCAGCCGTTGGTGCCGCCCACCGCCACGTTCAGGATCAGGTAGAATTCCGCATCAAAGGGCGTCTGATCACGGCTCGTGTAGGACCAGGGATCGTCCAGCCTCGTGCCGTTGCTGTCGGACAGCGGGAAGCCCCCGCGCTGCCAGAGCGGCTTGTTGAAGTTCGTGTACAGGACTTGCAAGAGGCGCGTGTTGATGTAGGTAAAGAGGTACTTCTGGGACCACTCCACGCCAAAGGTGTGCTCGGTTGCGGCGTAGGTGGTGTGCAGGGCCGAACGCTTGACGTTGGTACGCCACCAGGCGTCGTTGGCGCTGTCCGGGCCCCAGTGCAGGGCCGAGGACACGATGTTGTTGCCGCCTTGCGCGTAGGTGTAGTTGTTGCCGCGCGACTCGGCAATGTCAATCTCGCCGGATTTCGGCCAGACGCCGTAAGTGTCGTTCACGGGCAACATCCAGATGGCGGGCCAGAGCCAGTCACCCGAGGGTAGCTTGGCGGTTACCTCGACGCGGCCGTACCTGATGCCGCCGCCTTTCTTGGTGTTGATGCGGCCCGAGCGGACGGGGGGCACGATCGTGCCGGCCGTGACGTTGGTGACGGCCGCGCAGTTCTTGGGCACGTCCGAGGTGCAGGTGCCATCGGTGGTGAGGTTGATCACGGTGTTGGAGGTGATGAGCGCCTCGTCTTGCAGGGTGGGCTTGATGATCAGCTTGCCGTCTTGGATGAAGACGTTCTCGGGGTCGGCGGTGGTCTGCTCGAACTGGCCGTTCCTGTCGAGCCGTCAGAGGGAGAGTTGCATGGATCGGAGCAGTGCTTACCCGAATCCGCCCACTTCCTGCTCCATGGTCCAGATGTCGGGGTTCAGGGTGCCGCTGGAGAAGTCGTCGGTCATGACCTGGCAGTACTTGTGGTGCACGACCGAGGAGAGACCGTCGTAGATCAGGAAGCCAGCAACGCCGAAGCCCAGCAGTAGTCCGATCAAGGGAATGATCGTGACCCATTTCTCCTTGGGATCCTTCTTGTCCATCCATGGCTTTTCGACCTCTCCCTTGCGCACGCGCCTCGAGTGGAAATATCTCGAGGGGAGGGCTCCCCGCACCGCCGACGACGAGCCAAATGACGATGCCGGTCTCGAACCGAACGGAGTGCCGAATGGGTTGCTCCCTGAGGCCTGGGCGACGGGGGTGATTTGGTCGTGGAAGGGATCACTCCTGCTCTCTGGAGTGCCCGGAGGCTGTGGAGTGTTCGATCTCGAGGTGGCACTCCCACGGTATTGCGACTGATTCTCCATGACGCTCTACACCCAGCGAGGGATGGAGCAGCAAGGCCGGAGATATAGGTTAGGGGGGGGGGGGTTATAGGTCTCGAGCGATGAGTGGCGCTCAGGACTATCGACAAACGTCGTAGCGTTGGTGTTTTGAGGAGAGGAGGAGGAGGAGGAGGAGGAGGAGGAGGAGGAGGAGGTAGAGGAGAAGTGAGTGCCGGTGAGGTCCGAGAAGTCCACTTGATGGGAAGAGTGGGCCCGGGAGGAAGAGACAGACAGCCAGCACGACGCAAGGTAGAGGTCCCTTTCGATAAGGTAGATAGGTAGGTAGCACCCGACATGGCCAGGTAGCACCCGACACGGACCCGGGATAAGATGGGACATGGGATATGGGATATGGATATGGGATATGGAATACGGGATACGGGATCGCGGATACCTCATGGTAGGTACGGTAGGGAACAGACGAGATGGGGATGGGACATCGGGGAGAGCGAGTGGTCACTTGCGGGGCTAGAGCCAGAAGCCAGCGCCAGAGAAGCGTGAGAAGCACGACATCACGGGCCCGGCGGTCTTGGTCGACCTCTACATGCCATTCTTGTTACCTTTGCTGTACATACGCCGGATGGTGTGTCGATTCGATCTAGACTGGGACAACGCGGGCGGAGAGCAGCGAAGAGGAGAGGAGAGGAGAGGAGAAGAGAAGAAAGCTCCTCCAAAGTCGATCTTTTGACAGTCGCCCCAGCAGGGCAGGGCGCTGCTGTAGCTGACCTGCGGCTGAAACCAAGCGGTACCTGGGGCTAGCTGGAGGCGGGTGTGGTGATGCACAGCACAGCAACAGCGCCGGCGAGCTGCCGCTGCACCCAGTATCGAATATCGAATATCGTATCTCGAATATCGAGGGAGCTCGTCCCCAGAATACCCATCGACTGCTCAGCTCGGTCAGGTATCAAGGGGCGATAGGCCAGGGAGGCCAGGCCAGTGCAGAGTGGGAGAGAGTAGATAGTAGACACTTTCCATGGTAAGCGGCAGAGCAGACGCCGGCTCAGGCCCAGTCTCAGTCCCAGTCCCAGTCCCAGTCCCAGTCCCAACGCCCAACCGCGCCGGCGCAGTTGGTGTGAAAGCCGGGTGCTGACAGCAAGACCACGCAAGGCAAGGCAACGCAACGCAACGAAATGTCATGTAATTCAACGTCATGCACGGGGAGGCAGTGCGGTGCGGCTCGTGTTCTGTACCATGTCTGAGAAAGGGAGACGGGAAGCGAAGGGAAGTCAGGTCGCGACGCAAACACAAACAACCGCTTCAGAACCCCGAGTTGACCCCCGCCACCCCCAATCCAGTCGGTCCATCCTCGTCAAACAAGGCAAGGCAGGCAATAATCACCGCCCCCCGATGCGATGGATACAATCCCGCTCCAGACCGGTAATCGCCCAACGCCTCGGTCCAGATATCAGAGCGGCGGGAGGGTGTCAGGGGCTCGAGGCGACTCGGTCGGTTAAGCCCCTCCGATGTAAACACGACGTTGGGTCGCCCAGTCCGCGAACTGCACACGAACATCCACGCCAGGACCCCTGCCGCCGAAACATGGCGCATCGTTGCCCCTGACTCTACGGCACCGCAAAGGCGCGTGATACCGTGTCCCTCGGGACAGACGGTGGAAGTCGACGCATCGTCGGTACGCCGCACCCGCCACCGGCTGAACGCCACGCTCCAGAGAAGCAAGGTAAGCGGCCTTCTCCCTCGGGGACATGCAGGAATTCTGGCTTTTCGTGCTCCGATCTCCCACGCCACTGCACAGTGCTGGGACGTGAGAATCTCGATGGAGCGATCATCAGTTCCAAAGCCGCTCAGCCCAGAGAGTGGTGAGACGAGGGAACGCCGACTCATCGGCGCGAGAGTCCAGCGCCAGTCCGCTTGCCCGTACCATGCCGCATCCGTCCCCCTGGCCAGAGACTATTGATCTCTCTATCTCTCGATCTCTCCATTACCCGCCCCTCAGCTGGCGCGCGCAATGTGTTGAGAGGGACAGTCCGAAGCTACTGAAGAACCGTGATGGGTTGATGGCATGAGGGTCGATCTCGTCGTCGGTCCGCGTCTCGTCTCGTCTGGTCTCTTCTCGCCTCGCCTCGCCGCCGGGATCAACAAACGGCCATGCCGGCCATCCATCAACGCCAGAAGCTCCTCTCTTTTTTTCCCCCTCCCAAATCAGACCAACATGGGGCTGAACCTCAACCCCAAGCTTTGGAGTGACATGATGCTCCATGATACCGGATCCACCCAGGACATGAGACGAAACCGCCGTCTCGCTACTGTTCAGCCACAATCACCTGGGTCCGACGTCAACGCTCCGTGTCTCTCGTATCGACCCGATTATCGCTTGACCAGCACGGGGATTTACCTCTCCCGCATCCTCGTCGCACGGCATGGCACCAGGCCTAAAGTTACATGACCGCCGCGAGTTCCGTGCTTGCAGCCTGCAGCGAGAAGCTTTTTGCGCGCATAGATTCAATTCAATGCCGTTTAATCCAATCCCCCGCTGCACGCTCATCACCCCGAGTCCCCTATTCCGGCCTGCAGACGCATGTACCTACATGTAGAACGCCCCAATCTGTTCCCGTCTGCAGTGCTCGTCGGCCCGCTTCCCAACCACCTCTTTCTGCTTCTTCTCGTTGCCCGTGATCACAAGCAAACTGCTGGTAATATTGACGAGCTGGTGCGCCTGGTGGCTTCTGATCCCGATCGTATCGTCTGGTCTTGGATCAAATTCGAAGTTCGGCCTCATCTTTGCCTCCCTGGCCCACTGACAATGTAATGCATGAGACTACGGCACCTATAACCTGTACAATGCTAAGAAGAAAAAGGCGATGACGGATAGGCTATATTCAATCGGATAGACAGTAACTAGACACCGTCAAATCAAGTGAATAAGACGTCCAACTCCTGAGGATTCTAGAGACCTATCTAGTTGTACGCAACGCACAGCTCATCGCTTCGTCCTGGCCTGGCTTCCCACTCTCAGCACCTCGTGGGCTGTGAACGCTCGAACATCCTATTCTCAGGAGTAAATTGGGTCGCCCTCCTCTGTCTCCTGCAGAGCTCGAGACCCTTCCCGGATATGCGTAGGGTAGAGATAAATGCCCATCAAGTGGTCTATCAGCTACTGCTCAGGTGGGGCGGCAGCTTCTGGACGAGACCCGCCAATACTCGGAGCTTGGGGTATCGGCATATTTTCACTATGCACCGCTGCGAGAGCGGGGAATATACTGCATGTCGTCCTTGACGGTTTTTCCCTCCCGAGTTTGGAGGCCTTTGTAGTTTCTGGCACAGCTATCGTGTCAGCGCATCGAGTCTCCACATCGGTACTAGCCGGGCTTTGACGGCATCAACATGGCCATTTAGCGAAGTTTGTGCGTGAAAAAAATTAAGAGGTTCCCCCGGCGTCGCAACCATGGGCAGAGGAGAAACGAATAGCAAGGTACGCTCTCGAGCTGCATCGCCCGGGGTGCGTACTAATCTACTCCCGCATAGAAGCGGAAACGTCAATCCGAAGCAAAAGCTACACGCCAACCCGTAGAACATGCAGGTTCCGCGAGCTCCCCCGATATCGACACCACGAAACCAACCGCCATCTTCCAACCCAAGGCGGGCAGAGACTGGACCGTCAGTGTCGCCTTGCCCGGGAGCATAGTCGCCAAGTGCGTTGCATCTACATCCGCTTTACCATCTACAATCCAAGGCTCCGTGGCTGACTTACCAAAGCGCTCAATCCCACGACCAACGCACTGCCCTTGCCGGCCACATCGCACGCGCCCTCTCCGTCTTCTGCGTCGACGAGATTACTATCTTCTCCGACGGCCATTCCCCCTCAACCCAGAGGCGGCACCACGCCCGCACGCACTCGTTCGCGCACCAGGCCGACCCCGTCGACGAGTACACGGGCACCTCCGACCCCGATCACTTCCTCGTGCACTTGCTCTCGTATCTGGAGACGCCGCCGCACCTGCGCAGGCTGCTGTTCCCGCTGCACGCGAACCTGCGCACGGCGGGCACGCTGCCGAGTCTGGACCTGCCGCACCATCTGAGAAGTGATGAGTGGCGTCCGTATCGCGAGGGGGTGACGTTGCCGGGCCAGGACGAACATGGCACCTTTGTCGAAGCGGGCTTGAGGATTCCAGTGACGGTGAGGGACCAGATCCCCGAGAATACTAGAGTCACCTTGAGGTTTGGTGAGAGCGCTGAAGAGAGGAGCAAGGACCCGGACAGTGATACTATTCATGCGGAAGCTGTGAATCCCAACGACCCAAGGGAAGACGCGGGGTACTACTGGGGCTACAATGTAAGGAGGGCGGGGAGTTTGAGTGAGGTATTTACGGAGTGTCCGTATGACGGGGGTTACGATGTTACTATCGGCACGTCGGAGAGGGGGATTGATCTCGAGAAGTTATACTCCGGAAGCAAGGAGCACACGGTTGGGAAGTTCAAACACTTGCTGATCGTATTAGGTGGTGTGGCGGGATTGGAGGTTGCGGTGAAGAATGATGTGGAGTTGCAGAAGCTTGGGGTGGTAAAGGCGGAAGAGGTCTTTGATCGTTGGGTGAACGTTTGCCCGGATCAGGGAAGCAGGACGATCCGCACGGAGGAGGCAATTTGGATTGGACTGATGGGATTGAGGAGGTTAGTTGTTGGAAATAGTGATGAGGGTTGAGGTCAGGAGTTTCTCTGCCGCGAGAAATAAGTACGGTGCTGACTCAAGGCTCCGTACGACTAGGCTATCATCACATGCTTACACGAAATCTGACGACGATACCAAATCCAAATCGTGAATTTCGTTCCTCTCGCGCGTTGCTCACCGGCGGACGACATGCCGGGGGCGTGGAGCTGGAGAATTGCGAGAGCAAGGACACGCTCGAGACAGCCGCGCAACCTGTTGACTAGCTCGCGAACGGTATGTTGCGAAGGATGTAGAGTCGGTGTAATGCCCTGTACAACATCATCATCTAGATGTTTCTTTGACGGGTCTGGTTGGGCGGATTTGGGGATGGAGAGCGAGAAAGCGGCTCTTACACCTACCTCATAAGTCGCATGTTGCCAATAGGATGGGAGAATATCTGGATAAGGGGGTTTAACGTAGTGACGAGCTCTTGCTTACAAATCCTGGTGGGGGGGCAGGTCTGTATGGGAGCCTCTCTCTTGTCCCATCACATGGTATGAAAGTGGCTTCTCAGCTCCTCCAACTTGGTCTTGCGAGCCTATCTGATTCAGCGCTGGCCAGCACGCAAACCAGCTGTTATGCCATACGTGAGGCCAAATGGTATTTATTCCCCTGCCATATACTTGCCAACCGGCGGGCGTGGGTGCAGTGTTTGTAAATCAAGGCTGTTACGATGTAAGCACATGCTGACATAATCACCCGCCAGTCTGAAGGCGTCATCGCCCCCGCGCCGTGTGAGATCATCCCTCACAGTCTTCGAAATCAAAGCCGCCAAACGAATTGTATACCTAGCCTTCTTTCTTACCTTACCTTCTCTACCACACACCTCCCAATCCACCTCCCAATCCACCTCCCGAATACTCTATATAAACAGCAGAGCATACCTGTTGTTCATGTCACTTTTTGCCCGCACACTCATACATATAGCCCGTCAACCTGTTTCGGCTTTGATTACATCGCAAGCTATCATTCAAACCAGAAAGTTCAGCAGCACAATCGCAAAGATGGGTGTGCATAACCTCGCAAGGTAGGTGCTTCGACTTTGTGCTTCGGAGTGTGCTATGGAGTCCTGATAGCAGAAACGTTGAGCCGGGTTGAAGCGTGATGCAGTCACAATGCGTTGATTCATCAAAAGGCTGATGCTAATTTCTTTGTGTGTACAGCAAGGCCGAGTTCGCTGCCGCTCTCAAGGACCATAAGATTGTTGTTCTTGATGCCTTTGCTACCTGGTGCGGACCTTGCAAGGTAATTGCTCCTCAGGTGGTGAAGTAAGTCTATTTCGTTTCCAGAACTCAGGCGTTTCGAGCTTGAATGGTCT
Source organism: Diplocarpon mali (assembly GCA_024741835.1). Classification (NCBI taxonomy): domain Eukaryota; kingdom Fungi; phylum Ascomycota; class Leotiomycetes; order Helotiales; family Drepanopezizaceae; genus Diplocarpon; species Diplocarpon mali. Next base: position 47,600 of record JAENRP010000205.1, read on the forward strand.
TCTACAGGGTCTGTATGCCGCTTCAAAGTTGGAGATCTCTGATTTCTCTTTCGGCTTTCAATGGCAGATCCTCGTTATGGAAACAAATCTGCCCATTTTTCAATCCTTCCAAGAGCCTTACTCCACTTCTGGTTAATTCCTCTGCTTACCTCTCATCACCAGGTTCTCCGATGAATTCCCCAACGCCCACTTCACTAAGCTTGATGTCGATGAGGTTCCAGACGTCGCCCAAGAACTTGGCATCCGCGCCATGCCCACCTTCATTGTTTTCAAGGACGGCGAGAAATTCAAGGAGATCGTCGGCGCCAACCCTCAAGCCTTAAAGCTTGCTATCCAGGCATCACTCCCTGCTGAAGCTGAGATATAGATACCTCATGTGGATGGGAGGTTTTGCTGGACTGGGCAGGCAATTGACAGGCTGGCATGTGTTTCGATAGGATGGAGGCGAGTGTTTGGGAGGCCCTTCTTTGTGCACACAGATTGGAGCAAGCCGGTTGGCACGGGATAGAGAAATCTTTTCCGCTAACTGTCGAATAGAACTCGTTTTGAGTTCGATCATAGTGTCTCCGTGCTCTGATAAAACCCTTCAACCGTGATTTATTTTTTGGGTCTCCAGCGGCACCCGTCAGGTGGTAGAGTAACGCAGCTGACGTGAATTGGGACAATACGTGCTGAAACGAGAAAGAAGTCGAGTTGATCGGAAAGTGGCTATCTTAGTCGCTGGTAACTTGCTGTCCTCAGCAAGCGCCGAGCATTATACATACTCTTCATCATAGAATACAGCGATCAGTTGAAAAGTAAACAGAACTATAAGCATTCTACGTAGCCGAGAGCGGCACTGGTAATCGCCGCTAATAAATGCCAGCCTGGTTGTATTCGCTTTTGACATTTCGATTACGTTTTACTTCCCCACGGCCACTGATGGTCATACCTGACGGCTTTTGGCCTTGGTTGTTTTCATAAAACCTTTATCAGGAGGGCAGGAGTGCACAATTGGTATCGCTCTGGAAAAACCTTTCTAACAGGTTTAGGAGCGAAAGGTGTCAAAATGATACAATTTTAGGAGGGGACTCTTCTAAACACAACGGAATACCCGCCCTGCTATCGGCTCAGCAATGAGCATAATGAATAAAACGCTTCTGAGGATCCCAGGTCCACCGTATTGTTACAGCAACGCCCAACTCCATGGATACAGTCACCCTCATTCCCACACACGTCATTTTATAACTTCTTATTCCTCAGCTTATCCTCAATATCCTTCAGCAGCACGACCAAATCCGCCTCTGAGCCCTCCATCTCCAGCCCGCGCCCGATCCACTCCTTCGCCTCGTCCAGCCTTCCCATCTCCATCAGACAACGGCCTTTCCTCCACCACGCCTTCGCATTCCCCGCCTTCTTGGCCTCCACGCTACTCTCCGCATCGATGCTGCCCTCGGCCCAGTTCGACAGTGCCATGTGCGCCTGCGCCCGATTCGCATACAGGCCTGCGACCTCGTCCCGAACGAGGCCGGAGGGCTCCCATAGCGGCCGGCCGAGGGCCATCTGCAAACCCAGCCCGTACATCCTGATAGCTTCGGGGTGTTTGCCTTGCCGGAACGAGGTGTTGCCTGATTCGCGCAGCTTGGTGATCTGCGCAGAGCGCTTGGGATTCACGGGGACCGGAGGCGGCGGGATGGGGGATTCGATGGAGAGGAGTGTCTTGTGCATTTCGTTGAGGGAAGAGAGTTGTTGATTAAGCGCGCGCGAGTTGGAGGTAGTGATTATTGCCTTGGAGGTCGGGTCGATTGTTATGGGGAGCAGGGTAAATGTTTCTGTGTCGTCCATCTTGAGATGTTAGGTTCTGCCGCTTTCCTCGTCTCGCTGCTGTGGATTTTCTTTCCAGCGATCAGGGATATGTGGTTTGGTGTTGCTTGATACAGCTGTGGTTGGCACGAATGCGACCGTGTCGTCTAAGGAATTGCTAAGGCCAGCTTTCTTTGCCAAAGGCTGGGCTAGGCCGTTTCCGTTTCTGCCAAATATCCGACCGCTTCAGGCACGTGACATGGTGCTTGCTCAGCCCTCTCTGAAGCTGCCGTCCGATCTTCAGCAAAGTCCAGCGCTTCTCAGCTGACCCAAACATCTACGAAGCAGGTTCTCGCTCCAACATGCTCATGCTCAGAACCTCAACTATCGTTTCATTAAAGAAAAGCTTCAACCCCTTTCTATCTTCCAGCGTTATAGTTTGTAAATATACTTTTCACTTCACCTGAGCCATGTTCTAACGTGGCAAGCGTCTAACCCCTTACCCACATTTTCAGCTCTCTGACCTCTCAAAAGGGGACTGCGTGCCCCCCTAGGACCCCATTCTAGACCAGAATCTTCAGCTGAAATTACGTAAAACAGGCTGTGCAGCAGAGAAGTCAGCTTCCCCGAAACCAACGCGTTTCTCTTTACAGCCACGAGCTGTCTGTCAAAAAGAGCTTGTCTGCGGCTTGTTTGCACCACCGATCTCGACTGCCGTGCTAGCGATTGACACTCGAGACCTCGAAGTTTTTGAGATATCCTCTTTGCTATTTGTTCACATTTTCAGCATTTCGCTACCCCGACCTCTCTGTTCAATCGCCATCTTTGTTTAATCGCCACCTTCTTTTAATCGCCTTCTCTGTTCAATCGCCCTCTTTGTTTGTCCTATTCATACATCATTCCCGAAAGCAGGCACGTCTTTCGCTCACACCATGTTGCGCTCCTGGATCCCGTCTCCCTACAATAACAATCAAAATATCAAGCCTGGATACAAAATGGACGTCCCCGCCCCCCGTCCTCGCGGAAAGCGCTTCTGGCTGCTCATTGTCGGCGCCATCCTGATCGTCGCCATCGCCCTCGGAGTCGGTCTTGGCGTCGGTCTCTCTGGCAGCGGCGGCGGCAACGAGAGTGGCGGCTCAGACGAGTCGCCCGAGCCTCCCGTCGTCAACAATCCCAATGCGACCGAGGGAACTTTCTGGCGTCCCGAAGCCGGCACCTCCTGGCAAATCGTACTGCAGTACAGCCTCAACGACACCTCGACCGACGTTTCGGTTTACGACATAGACCTGTTCACTAACAATGCGTCCACTATCAAGCAGCTACACGACGACGACCGCAAAGTCATCTGCTACTTCTCCGCCGGTAGCTACGAGGATTTCCGTCCCGACTCGTCAGACTTTAAGAAGAGCGACTACGGCAAAGGGCTCGATGGGTGGCCGGGAGAGTGGTGGTTGAACGTTAGCTCCCCCAACGTCCGAAAGATCATGTCCGCGCGTTTGGACCTCGCTAAGGAGAAGGGGTGTGATGGCGTTGATCCCGACAACGTTGATGGCTACGATAACGACACCGGTTTTGATCTTACCAAAGTCCAGGCTGTGGATTATATGACCTTCTTGGCCATCGAGGCCCACTCCCGCAACATGTCCATCGGCCTCAAGAACTCCGGCGGTATCGTCAATTCAACGCTTCCTATGATGCAGTGGCAGGTCAATGAGCAGTGTCTCCAGTACGATGAGTGTGAGCTGTTCCAGCCGTATATTGAGAACAATAAGCCAGTGTTCCACATCGAGTATCCCGACTCGGCCCCTCGTATTAGTTCTGATGACAATACGACGTATTGTGATAGGACAACCGATGATGGATTTTCCACGCTGTTAAAGAACATGGACCTTGATGACTGGTATCAAACTTGTTAATATGCATAATAGCATTTATGTATATCATTGCTTTTATTTGCTCCATACGAGGCAAAGAAGCATGTAATTCGTCATGTGGTATATGTCTCTTTCCTTTTTCAGTTCCGCTTTAATGAAATCAGTTGTGATCTACCTAGCAGGCACGAGGGTGAAAAATAAGTTAACTGTCCACAAACTACTACCTCAAGACAAACCTCATGACTGGTAATTGAAATGAAACGAAAGGCGTTTTGGGTACCCTTGAAGGGGGCGTGATTAGTGCTCTGTAATTCTTTTTCAGTGTTTAGTGCGTAATTATAGGTTAATTTAGCTAATCTGATTGGAAAAAGAGCCCTAGCAAGCTTCGTCATTGGCTTTTTCGTTAATTAACATCTTGAGTTGGAATCGACCCTTCTTGGCTGCGATTCTCCTAATCAGGAACTTGCCGGAAAGCTTCAGCAGAAATTTTCTGCAGCAGGATAGGGGTGAGTTTGGCTGGCTTGATTGGGGAAGGTGCGTACTTGGGACGTTGCAAACGCACCCAAGGACCTCGAGTACTTTGTCGCAGGCCAAACAGCATAGCAAAGCATATGTTACCTTGCCCACCCACCGAAACTCCACCTCTGTACACACGCTAGCTTGGTGTTTGTTTGGCCTATGGTTGAAGTAGTAAGGTCTCAACTCCTTGGAAGTAACAACAAGGTTTAAAAGCCAGTTATCCTGCTCAATTGTTCTCGAAGTAGCTTAGACGAAAAGCGAACAAGAGCTTAAAAAAACACAAGGAGACTTACGAACCTTTAGAAACAATAGCGAATCTGCAGCAAAGCTGTATTAAGCCCTTTCAATCTTAGATTTGTCTTATCACTTGTTGCAAGCACTGTAACCTTTTACAAGATGATCTCCAACGCCTTCTGCTGAAAATATCTGCCGGGGATTTTTCTTATCCTTGAGCCTCGGGCGTAAGAACTCTGTATAGTAGCCCCCATACTGGCCTAGTGCAACTACACCTTATTTTTACATTCGCACAAACGGGAGATAGAGGAATAATACCGTACTCTGTAAATGAATTTAGATACTTTTCATTACACGGTAGTAATAGCAGTGATAATACTATTCCCATATGCAAAGTGATAGAAGTACTGACTGATATAAGGTTCCAAAAGCTCTTGAATTTTCCCTCTTCCTCATATCATGATACATACAGCAAGGGAGAGAACGGCATGCTACCTGTACGCGGTGTCTCTTCGAGCCTGCAGATTCTTTACATTCTCTCTAAAGAGCCTATCAAGCTGAGATTGAGTCATCTTAATTGCGAAGTATCAAACCCGAAGTTAAATAAAGCTGAAGTCGATCAAAGGAGTTATAGCGAATAGCTGCCGTTACTAGGCAAGATGCATAAAAGAATTAAATAAATAGTCGCTTCAGCAAAAAGGAATAATCCTAGAATAAAAAACTCAAGTCGATCCTGTCTATCTAAGCACCTCTCTCCGAAAATACTCTCCTAAGACCCAGAGAAAATAAGTATCAACAAAGGTATAGGTTAGACTCTTATCTAAGGAACCCAGGTCTATGGTTATGAAAGGCTAAGTAGTGAATTGCGAGGAGTTTTTCATACTAGTTTTCTCCTTGTACCTAATTCAACTATAGCATTTTTCGCATATGCTACGCGGTTTAGAGCTAATATAGCACGTTCAAAGGGTGGGGAAAAATCGAATTTATCTAAGAATATACCATGCTACATAATCTGATTACAATTAAATGTATTGTTTCCTGAGTTTTGTCTTGGATGACAAAGGCGGGCAGGGCATTGTACTGAGAATGCTCGGCTGGTCTCTCAGCTTCAGCCTTGCAGCAGCAGCCTCAGTCCTTACTACTCATTGGAATTCCATCTCCCACCCAGTTCCATGCTTTGCCTTCACTCCCCTCGCACCATTAAAATCAACATAATTAAGGAAAGCATCACTTCGGATTATATGGTTTCCCACATCTACGAGTAAGGCTTTTTCAAACCCGCTGAACACTCAGCCTAAATACCTGCCTCAGTACACCACTCGCCATAGAATGTTGCCCCGCTATAACATATAACAGCTTGTACGCGGATAATAGACCCAAGAGGATTGCAAAATTCTCGGATCTAGTTCTTCCCTTGTCTCACTTCGCTTTGGTGTTGGAGATCACTCCGGAGTCGCGTACGAGTGGGACCTGATGCTGTGTGCAGTACGAGACGACATCTTATAGCTTGGAGTCGGGAGCTGAGATTGTGGGAGCAAACGAGAGCTGATACGGGACGGCAAAGCTCAATAGTGATACACGGAAGAACAGGCCTTCAAGATGATGAAGTCCACCAACGAAGAAGATCCATTTCTCCAAGTTCAAGTGTACCTCCCCCGCTGCTCCTTCTTCTCACTTTACAGCTAACAATCCCAGCGATGTGCTGGCCGCCCTCTCCACCACCCGCCCCCTCTTCACCTCCTATCTACGGATCCGCTCCCTTTCGTCCTCCTCCGCGACACCCAGCCCCGAGCTCCTCTCGGCCCAGCTAGAGCTCAAGAGCGCGCTTACGTCTCTCGCAGAAGACCTGGCCGATCTAGTAGCCAGCGTGCAGACCGTGCAGGCGGATCCGTATCGGTATGGTCTGGAGATCGAGGAGGTGGTTCGGCGGCAGAGGGTTGTGGAGGAAGTCGGGAGCGAGGTGGAGGATATGAGGGAGGAGCTTGCTTCTACATCCTCGCAACACCAGAACCAGCCCCCAACCCAGCGTTCAAATTCGGATCTAAATCAGAGTCAAGACCGTGATCAAAACCTAGGTCAAGAAGACTACAATGCCGCCTTTCAGCAGGAGCAACAATTACACATGCTCCGTGCCCAAGACGCCGACCTCGACTCGGTCTTCCATACCGTGGGTAACCTGCGGCAGCAAGCGGACCACATGGGGCGCGAACTTGAGGAGCAGGCCGAGATGCTGGTCGTGGTCGACGGGCTCGCGGACCGGGTCGGGGGACGGTTGCAGACGGGCATGAAACGGATGGGAGAGGTTGTGAGGGCGAACGAGGAGAGCTGGAGTGGGCTGTGTATCTGGGTGCTGGTCGGGGTTCTGATATTACTTCTTGTGCTTGTTCTCATACTGTAAGAGGAGGGAGAGCGGATCGTTAGGTGAAAGGGGTGAAGTTTAGCGGGCGGGCGCGTGGAGTTGCGTACTTGATTGTATAATACGTCAACAGAGCTTTAGAAATGAATAATTTAGAATCAGCCTACCTCCTCCCGCTCCTTATGAGTTCCATACAGTTGTTGAATGTCAAGACGCAGTTAGTGAAGGTGAGTGGTTATTGCACATGGCAGATGTTTGTACTATTCTGCTTCCACCTAATACTCGCACTCCAACCAAAAAGAATTGAGCATCGATTTGCTGTATATGATATCAAAAGGGTGCTATATATAATATCTCTATGTGTACGTACCAAATAAAATGGGGTCAAAACCAGAGGCTGGCACCAAGGGATAATAAATCACCTCTCAAAATTCAGGCACGTTCCCATCGGCCTCGCGGTTTTCCGCGCCGGCCCGCATCGCGGCCGTCAAGCTCCCCATTCCCATCCGCAGCTTCCCGAACGACCTGAAGCTCAATGTGCACCACATCACACCGCGTCCTACCTACGCCATCACACACGTTACAGAGCCCGCATCCAATCCATCAAGCCTACCTACCCTCCGAACGATTCTCTAACCTGGGGAACCTCGGTTGGGGAGCAAAAGAACCCCGCGGACATCTACCTAGGCAACAGCGTCGATACAACCAGAGCTTCGACCTTCGGCACGATGGACTACGTCGAGCAGCGCATGGCAAAAGGTTCGTCTTCCTCCTCTGAGCCCTCAGCCCTCGCTAACCGCACCCTCAGAAGCAGCCAGACCCCCCATCGATGCTGAAGTGTCCGTCCTCACCCCCCAGCTCCGCCAAGGTACATGAGCTAACATCTCCCTTCAGGAAACCCTTCCTAACGCCTATCAACGTCTTCCTCCTCTTCCTCCTTATCCTCACAATGTACTACCGCTTGCGCCCTACCCCACGACCTTCCCTCCCCTCTCCTCCTCCTGCGCTCGTCTTCCGGACATTCACGCCCCGCACCCTCCTCCCTTTCGATGGGCGCAAGGGAAACCCCGTGTACCTCGCGGTGCGCGGGCAGGTTTTTGATGTCAGCCCGGGCCGCAATTTCTACGGGCCTGGCGGGCCGTATGCGAATTTCGCGGGAAGGGACGCGAGCCGCGGGCTGGCGCTGGGGAGTTTTGACGAGGAGGTCCTGACGAAGGACTTGGACGGTCCGTTGGATGACCTGAGCGGGCTGGGAGAGGAAGAGATGGAGGCGTTGAGGGGGTGGGAGGAGAGATTTGAGGAGAAGTACTTGGTTGTTGGGAAGCTGGTCCAAGTTGGCGAGGAAGAGGAGGTACGAGGGCCGGATGGTGAGATCATAGAGGAGGTCAAGATTAAGGGTTAGGAAGAGGGGAGGGGTTGGGGCTGATGGCCTTGATGCGGTGCGGTGTGAATGGTTTGTTGTGTCATGTTGAGCGCGATGAAAGGTTTTCGATGGTAGACAGCATTCGGAAATGCTTTTTTTTTTTGCATCACTCCCAGGTTGGCCTCGGAAACAAGAGCTGGCTCTGAGCACTGCCAAAAGTGCAGAAGAATTCTCTGATCTCTCCATCACGAGCGGTATGCTCGTGCTCGTGCACCGCCCCCGAAATGCCAGAAACTCTCTCTCTCTCTCACACACACACACACACTCTCTCTCTCTCTCCCTCTCACAGACACTCTCATACAGGGTCTGGCCCCCACGCCGCCCTTCGCCCTTCGCCCTTCGCTCTTCGTCCGGCGCTGGAGGCACAAAGGCTCACGCCAGGCAAAGTCATTCGAGTATCGTTCACCCCTGGCAACGGGGTCCGGGCTGGCGCTGGCCTGTTATCGGCTTGGCAATAGACTCAACTCAGCACAGCGGTAGGGTAGCGTCATCTCACGGTGAGGAGCCGAGGTAGAGCATCGACAGGTGGATGCCTCAGGCATATTTACAGCAGCAGCTATCTAATTATATACATCCAAGTCAATATATGGATATCATTCTGTCGGTCCAAGATCCACGGCGGCGGCAGCTCAGCAGCCAATGTCCTGGCCACGTCGTCCCGCCGTATTCCGGATAAAATGGTCACGTCGACCGCACCGCCAGCGCCCACGGTATCGCGGATGGGCTGCGGGACTATCAAGGTTCGAGTTTCCCTCAGTCGGGAGGCCAAGTCGCAGTATGTCTCCGATCGCAGGGTTTTGCTCTTTTGCATCTCGTCCCCTTCATTCGCTGGGTCCCTATCAAGGTTTGCACCGCTCCGCCTCTGACCGGCGACCCAGCCCCGGGAAGAGGCTACATACAGTAGGTCAGTACGCAAGCACTGCGTACCGTGCTGCTGTCAAACTCTCCAAGCCCACTAAGATTCATGCTTATTGATCCGACGACGGTTGTCCGCTGCTCGCCCTCCATTCTGGCGATTGGTGGCCGGCAGCAAGACGTGACGACCAGACGACCAGGCGACCAGACAACCAGACGACCAGCCAAGGCGAGGCTGGACAAGATTTTGGAGGACAATACAAGAGAACACTCGATCCCGTCTCACGCCTTCGCCTTCGCCTTCGCCTTCGCCTTCGCCTCCCCCCTCACCTTCACCTCGCTTCACCTCCACCTCCACCTCCATCTCCACCTCCATCTCCACCCCATCCTCCACCTCCACCTCCCAACGCTCATTATAACTCCCTCGTGCGACTCTGCCACCCCACACCCGGTTCCCCGACTTCTTCTACTCAACTTCCTACCTACCTACCTACCCACCTACCTACCTACCTACTCACTTACCTTACCCCACCCCCATCCTACCTTCTCGTCCCCAGCCCTTTTCCGTCTCACGTCATCTTGTAGCGGCAACTCTGCTGCTCTACATCTCATCGGTCGCGACGGGCGTGTTCGCAGCCATCTTCGCCCACC